>JBBMHQ010078376.1:0-11949 GCA_037834295.1 Postelsia palmaeformis
TTCACTGCGCTGTTGCGTGTAGGTTGCGGCTACGTACCAGACAAGGTGTATGTACCAAGGGCTACGATTCATGCTACAGTGAAACATCGCATCCATCTGATTAGCGAGACTTCTTGCGTACGTACAAAACTCACATTCTCTCATTCTTCCGAGAATACTCTTCTTTTAACGAAAAATAATCAACAAATTTAGGTTGATTGATTAGTTATGATTGTTTTTGATAAATAAAAAAATCACGGGAATATTATGATGGGAATGATCACGGAAAAAAACGTGATTAATCATGATTTTTTTTGTTGATTACCAACCCTAGTCTTCAGCCTTGTCTCCATCCAATTCCGTCTCCATCGAGGACGGCGATTGGTCCACGAATTCGTCAAGAAAAATATGTTTTTTTTTACGTTTATGAGGATATCTCGGCGAGGTTGAGTCGGGAAACAACCAAAAGGATAACATTGTTTTTTCATGTAGGTTTTTGATCTGCACAATAAGCAGTGGTGCGTCAATACTGCAGTACTCCCTGTTTTTCTTAGTAATAGTTCATATGAGAAACGAGTATTTTTTAAAGCTTTCCCCGTTTCTTGTCTGGCCAGGCTCGTATGGTGCTTTTTAAACTAAACCCACACGATACGGCGACCAACATAAGTTGTAGCTGATACTCAATTCCGTAAAAAAAGAAATCCGAATCATAACGTCTTCGTACGGACAGTCTGCTGCGTCGAACCGCAACACGATCGATGGGCCCTTGAAGTTTGAACTTCAAATTCAAGCCGTCAAGCCGTAGAAGAGGCGTTCTATCATAAAGATCTACCCTATTTTTTTCCGAGGCTCCTCACCTGAGGAGCTCCATACCCCACCCGGAGACTGACTTCAACAAAACTCGAGCTGCATCTCGATGATCAGTCCCATGGCTCACGTATACAAAATAATTTATTACCGGTATGTAGTATGTATTTCTTCGGAGCGAGGTGGGTATTTGTGAAGGTGTTACCTACTACTGAGCTTTCGGGGTGAAAGATCGATCGATTTCCCTGCCCAGGGTAATCCTTGAAACACTCTCCCCCCCTCTGAACGGCGGGATCTTTGGGGCGTCAGAATCGTACACATACGTCTGTACGCTGATCTACCCGCTTCGTTTCAGTTCCTGGGGAACCAGGGAGATGTGCTTTTAGGTACGCGCAAGCGTTTCTATAAAGAAATGTTCGAAGCGGGGTTCAAGCCCGTGACCTGGACGATGTCAACTGTGAGGTTGTTACCCACTGAGCTATAGGGGTACAAGATCGATCGATTACCCAGCCCAGGGTAATCCTTATAACACTCTCCCCCCCTCTGGATGGCGGGATCTTTGGGGCATCAGAATCGCATGCATACGTCTGAACGCTGACCTATCCGCTTCGTTTCATTACCCGGGGAACTAGGGAGGTGTGTCTTTTTGGGTGAATAAGGAGCCCCGTCACTCGGAAAACACTCGATTGAGCGGAAATGTGCTACGAAAACCTCTGCCCATGATATTATCATACAACCCTTCCGTATGGAATTTTCTGCCGTTCTGCAATGTGCGCAGGATGATTATTGATACGTGAATTATCCTGTTGACCCGGGTAGAATCCAGGGGAATCATTGGCCTACGTCCTTGACAAGGAAATACATACCAGTAGAGAATTCGCGCGAACGGCCTATCATATACCGGAGTAATTAAATTAGTGAAATTCGGTAAATAATGGGGTATAGACGGAACGTATTACGCAGTTTGCAAAGCTTTATCAACTATTAATATTATTTCTGATTTAATCAGTCGAACTCACAGCTGACGTGCTTCATAATTTTATTTTATTTTTGAAAATAATCCATGGATGTCCCGTTGCTCACCAAACTATTCCATCAAACATCTCACTCGTCTGTTCAATATAGAGCCGCCTATTATTATAATCCAACTCCTCCTTGTTACAGAAGAAGTGAGTGTGCATAATACGTCTGTCAATCCCCGAACCACAACATGACATTGGGCTCGGGCCGTTCACGGGGTGCGACCTTCAACACACGGTTGACTTCTCGTTGGATTGTGATTCGGATAGAACAATCTCTTCGCTACTACCACCGTGGTGGTACCAGTACTACTACTACTACTACTACTACCACTGACTGTACTCTGATGCGGTCAACGTAAATTCCTCGTATCTTTCACAGAACTGGTGAATAGTAGTACTGTCCGTGCGCCCATCTATGCGCGCTCGGCATGTAGATGACCTCTGACGCATTGCGCTGCAAATACCCTTTTCGCCCACTCGAGACGCCTTTCATCTACATGCCACTCGCTCTCCTACTACGAGCACGTCCACCAGCTTTTAATACCACGCGACCACCACCAGCTACTTCAGTACATTCCTTCCGTCTTCACGCCGAGTGGGGCCCTTCAGCACAGCAGCCAACGACGAACGGTAGCAAGCTTTTTTTACACCTGCGACTGTTTGCTCGTCATATATACACATGGCTCCCCGCAGCCCCCGCAAGCTGTCGCTTCAGCTGCCCCCAGCGCTCGACGATATCCCGCTCACGGAGAATGCCACGTCGTCGTCTGCTCAGTCGCTACTCCCTCGGGCGCTGGAAAAGCTGACCAAGCTGGGCCCTGTGGAAAGCTTGCAGCTGAGGAATGTCGTGGGGAGAGGTGAGACGACGTGGAGATTGTGTACCCGAATCATTGGCTCGAGGCTTCCAACATTATTTTCGCGACGTACCCTGCTATGTAAGCAGCCCGACAGTAACAGGTACAGTAGACATACCAGAACACAACTACCTGGAACAAAATCGACTACCTGGTACATAATAATATGTGTACTACGAGTAACCACTGTGTTGGCTTCGATCCTGGTCAGCAGGGCTTTTTCATGCACAACTAGTATGTGTCTTCAGAGCAGGAGATACAAAAGCGTGGTTTCATAATCATTCCTTGAGGACTACTGCATCGGCAGGTGACTTCGTGGCGCATGCGAAGGCGTTCGCCCTGTTCCGGAAATCGCCCACATATTTTTGAGTGCTCCGAAATTCAAAATATGTTTTCAAGGTATGGTCGTCCATCGTCTGTTCACGGAAGGGACTACGATAATTGCGCCCCCGTCGGGTTGCTTGGTGTGGTCAGCGGTGACTAAGAGGCGCCCGACCGGTAGTTGTTTCCAACAGGGTACAGCAGTATATTCGCGGCCCCCGAGACACTTCTTCTTGTCAGAGGCGCTTTTCCCGTCCAAAAATGGATCGAGAGGTTCTTGGTGTAAGTGACTTGATTTGCTGTACGAGAGGACCCTACAGTACCATTGTGGCGCGTGGCTGTTCTAACAGGTGCGGCTTTATTCCTAAATATGAACACTGTTTGTGAATTAGTATATCAATAAGTTGCCCTTCTATTCCAAGACAGAGTGGAATGCGTCAACCGCGAATCGCGAGGCCTTGAGGGTAAATATCCCTTGGTCAATGAACCAAGCGCGTCGCCAACATTCTACTGGAAGGTGGAGATGCAATCTTGACCCCTTCTCAAGTCCAAGTATGCTGTACCTTTCCGCCCCTTGGTATACACGACTACGGCCATGATGTATGAGCACACCCCCCTGAGCCTCCCAGCAACCACCGCCACCGCCGTTTTTCACGGGCGCGTTGGTTTTTTCGGGGGGAAACACAGGGGGGACGTCATGCGTAAGATTGCTGAAGAGGAAAGGAACGCAAGAGGTCTACGTGGCCAAGGTCTTCAACACGCTCCACCAAGAGCAGTCCAAGCTGCTTTGCGCGGAGCTGCGGGCGCTGATGGTTATCGATTGCCCGTGTGTGGTTGGATTTCACGGGGTACGTGACGCATAAAAAAGCGCCAGATAATGCTACATGTTCACCAATCGCACAGCTATCCGTGCGAAGCGCGAGCCACTTGTGTAGCGCTACCCGCTGAAAAAAACAGATATTGCCAAAAGTTCCGACAACGCAGGCAATGGAAGCACGCCTGCCGCCGTTGTGTTCAAGAGGACTTTTCGCTTTTCTGCTCCAGCCCCGAACGACTCTACCGAGCCAAACCTTATTCATCAGGGCGGGTATGAGCTCCTTGGTGCCCTCCTGTGAGTGTGGCAAAGCGACAGTACTTTTCGTGTCCTCCTTCGGGGCGGACCTCGCCGCTAGACTTTGAAAATGTGTTTCCAGGCGCTTAATTTTTCGGTTTCTTGTACTACTGTAGCCAAGTATTTTTTCCTGATGTAGAATGAGAAGGAGAAACGTACTGCTGTAACGTACACGTAGCTGCTGGGTTCTCTCTCTCCTGGTCGTTCTACACCGGAAAAACAAATACTTGGCCTGTACAGTACAAGAACCCGAAAATTCAAGCGCCTGGAACTATAATTTCACTCTTGTACGACGAGGTCCGCCCCGCAGGAGGACAAGAAAAGTGCTGTCGCTTTGGCACACTCACGGGAATTCACCAAGCAGCACATATCTGCCCCGCCAATGTTTTTGCTCGATGGAACGTTCGAAGCTGTAGCACATAAACGAACAGTCCTCGTAGGCAAACGGCGTTAGACATGCTTTCATTGTCTATGTTGCCGGGGCTTTTTTGTGCGTTTTGTGGACAGTTCAACACAGACAGGTGAAACACCATTAATGAGGCCCACAGCATCTGCTCCGCCCTAAGCTATGATGCATTCCGGAGACGTGTCTTGCCAAGGGGAAAAACCAGTTAAGGTAACTCTCCTTTTTTTTAACACCTCCCAGAACAAGACACACTCCCTCAATCACCCTCCTAGACCCGGGGTATTAAGCACTCGCAAGGTGATCATGTGCCTGAAAGAACGTTTTGCTAAGACCACAAGAACACGAACGATAGCGCCACTCCTCTGACACCCTCGATTCCCAACACCCCCAATTTGCTCCGGCGTGGAACTGCCCATACGGTGCGGAATACACTAGAATCCCTAACGTTTACGACGTAGAGCAGCAGCAATATTGACCCCTTTCCCCTACTTCACCTGCGTCCAGGCTTGGGCACACGAGAACAACGTGTATGTGGTGCTGGAGGCCATGTGGCTCGGGTCTCTGCTAGACGTCATGCGCAACGGGATACAGCCGTTTTCCCGCCATTGTCCGGAAGCTGTTGGGAGTGGGGTGGGGAGGAGCCAGATGGACACAAGAACGCTGCCGAACAGCAACGACAACAACGGCGACGACGGCAATGACGACAAGGACAACGAGAGAGTGACGCTAGCGATCTCGTTTCAGGTCCTCTGGGGTCTCAAGTGAGTCTCGAATACCTGGTATCGGCAGCCTGGTACTCGCTCCTCTTTTCAAAACCCAACGCGGGCGCTCTCAGCATACCGAAGGGGAAATTTCGATACTCGAGATCACAGTGTCTCTTATTCTTGTGCATGACATATCACTTCGATGTCTGCCGATGGGATCGAGTAGTGCAGCTTGGCAGGTTGACGAAATTCCTCCGACGATTGAGGTAACCCCCCACACAGGGCAATCTTCTTAGCGGCTAACAAAACCCTGTGGGGAGTTGCTAAAATCCCCTGCCTCAAAGAGGGAAACCACGGACACCCCCAGCCCCTCGCGACTGACCGTGCCCCGCGGAGGCAATAGCGAATTTTCTGTGACTCCCTGTGTTACTCAGTCCTGACGCGAATTGCAATAATTTCCGACCCAACCTCCGCCACCCCGGCCGCTCACGTCGCTCGTGGCATTGTAGTTACATGCACTCCATCGGGCTCGTTCATGGCGACATCAAGTCTTCCAATGTGCTGGTGAGCACCTGTGGCTCCGTGAAGATAGCGGATTTTGGTACGTCTACCTTCGACTCCACCGCCGGCAGCAACATCGCGGGAACTTTTCGGTGAGATACATTCGAAAAAAGAGAGTATATTTGATCCATCGGAAACTCGTGAAAGTTGCGGGAGGTGTTTGATCTTGCTCTACATTCAGTCTGTAGGTAGGTCACGGAAGTATGATTGACACGAGTATCGTCATCAGGGTCGTGTACTCACGTGTACTGTCCTATAAGTAGCAAAAAAGCAACAGCATAAAAACGTCCTTCACATGGTCACGTATATACAAACTCGAGCATCATGATACCAACCCATTTTGATTTGAACGAGGGAAAGCATTATGAACGTTTTGGCACAGTGCATGCCCGAACAAAGGCCCGCTACGTGCATACTGTTTACGAAGGCACGCCTTTAGTACCATTTCAAGCTGTTAACTACAGCAATGCCCACTCGCGATGTATTGGGGAAATGTGGTTCCTTTCAGCTACATGCCACCAGAGCGCATGGACGGGGGCAAGCTCGGCCCCGAGGGAGACGTCTGGGCCGCTGGAATGATGGTGGCGGGACTGATAGCCCAGCGGGTGCCCTTCGCGTCATGCAACACCCATGTGAGCGCTTGCTGCGGACATGCAGAGACCGTGCCGTTGAGTTAGGAAAATGACAAAATACAAAGTTTTAAGGAGGAGGCCGAAGAGTAGCAAGGAAAAATCCGACGTGTTCAAATCGGCAGACAAGAGAAATAAGTAAGTGCCGGAAAAAGCTCAACTGTCTGCCAAGTCACTCTACACAACCGGCGTCGAAAGCCCTACCCGCAGGCGAGGCACCACTCTTATTTCGGCTTAAGATCAGAACGAAGCATCACCTATCACCTGCACGAGAGAACCGAATGTTCTGCTGGTCGCAATATGGTATTATTGCATGGGAGGGCGTAGGGCAGGGTATGGAGGCATTTTGGTAGGAACGGGGCGTGGTCTACGTACGTATAAGGGTACGGTAAGGTACGAGCATGGCACCAGGTATAGCATACGGTATGGTACGACATTGTAGGGTATGTCTCTTGATATTGTGACCAGGGTTGGAGGTCTGGGCACCCGTGTAGTGGCGGTTTTGACGGTTTGAAAGTTTGGTCTGGACGTTTGCTGGGAAATATATAGATGCCCTCTTTATACACGTACTGACGGACACGGGTTATGGGACAAGTGCTGAACTTACACAAGCCAGATCAAAGTTGTCTCAGCTCGTCTGCTCTCCACATGCGCACAAACTACGAGGCCCGAGCGGTTCCAGCAGTCAGTTTTCCCTTACGGCAAAAGTTTTGGACTTCGTCCATGCCGGCTTTCCACCATCATTTGCAGGTTGAGATTATTCAACAGCTGCTTGCCAGCGACGGCGACACTATGGTGGAGTACGTCCTGCCCAAAAGCGCAGCAGCCCCGGAGTCTGTCAAAAACTTGGTGGGTGAGCTGAGATAGCAGGAATAGTCGACAAATGACATCGAACAAAAACTCAGCATGTGCAGGCACCGTATGGTTGTTACGTTGACGCTCATACGGTTTTCATGTTCGCCTAGGTTTTCCTCCCTCCTGATATCCAGATCGTTGTTCGCTTTCTCACTCGATTGCTGTTTTATATACTGCTGAACTCTGTAGTTCGTCTTCTCTGCCGTACCCGTTCGGCACCAGGTACAATTTTTTCGATAGGTACAATTTTTTCGTTTACAATGTGTCGCCGTCATTACGTGCGCGTCAGGTGAAGGAGTCTTTGGTGATGGACCCGGCCAAGCGCCCAACCGCGAAGGCGTTGCTGCTGTCCCCGGCCTTTGCTCGGCACGGACTACGCACTCCGGAAGACGCGCGAAATGTAAGCCGTAATATTGTATCTAGTTTAGAGCTCAAAATGATCCCAGGTACTCACGCGTGTATTCGCCCCACCGTGACACATTATCCCAGATATCAGGTTCAACCAATCAGCTTACGAAAGGGCTTGAAATACCGCGATGAAGGTTGCTTTAAACTCGAACAGTAGTAGACAACCCGATCTCCCCGTGTATTTCCTCGATGGGGCAAGGATAACGCGCGCTGTATGTACCGTACATGTATATTATTAGCTCTCGCATGCTACGCACTCCATTGAACATTGCCTACAACACATCAATGGACTGCGTAGTGCGCCCACCTGCTGTGCGCGGCATTGCCTCTGTAGGCCTACCCTGGCCACCCTTTGGAGCACAGTACCTATCCTGGTATCGTCATCAAAATCGATTGCCAATCAGCGCACCCCGGCATGCCCGACGCGCCGACTGAAGGATCGCTTGTTCGTGTAGAATGCCTGAATCGACACGGCACATCACAGCACCGCAACAGACGTCACCCAAATATCTTTGGCTATCTATGCTGGTGCTGACTTGTCTCACTGACTACGCCGCAGATACTGCGGCAATGGATGTGTGGTGATAACAACGCCCCGCAAGAGCCACTATTCTGCTGCGACGACGGTGATGACGACGACGACTTTGACGATGATGACTACAACGAGAGCTGGAATTTTAACGAGGGCATGGACTACCAGTCAGATGCCTTGAGTTCCCCCGAGCGCTTTCGTTTCCGAGCCGGTGGCATGAACAAATCTGCCGCGAATCTTCTGCGTAGCGCATCCCTTCTCGCCATGCCTACCCGCAAGAAAACCTTCAGACGGAGGTGAGATGTCTCGATGGCAACCCGTAGTCGTCACGGATAGGTTGACACACGAACTCGCGTCGAGTATCGCGTGGCCGATGTGAGCTCGAGACAAAACGGCCGCGCGGCTCAAATACGAAACTACCGCACGAGACCAGTGCTACCCTGGAGCGGTCGCTTGTGCGTTCTTCAGTTCAGGTCCGATGAGAGCCGCTCGGTCTAGGTGGCAGAGGCTCTCTTTCCGCGACATACGCCGCCACGGGACTGTTTGCTACCCTGCCACGATGAAAAGTTGTTCGTGCCCAATGTTGAGCTGAATGCATGAGCCACTCACCCGAGTGACGTAAAAGGGGCAGTGAAACTGAGGTACCCTCCCCCCCCACTTTATATGTATATGGGTTAGGCTGGCATCGGTTGGCGACGACGCTGTAAAACACTCCTCTCACTGCGTGAGCTAGGTAGCCAGGGTACCGTTATTTATTTCATATTTTTTTGCGGTTACCCCAGCTGGCGGTCAGCTTAGATAATTTCTGTGCGAGGGAAACCTTTACTCCGCACAAGGGGGGCGTTTGTGTCACGTAGTGTGTATATGGTGAAGCACCCAATAAGCAGTTACATAATAAACCCAATGCTGTCTCTGGAAACTGGCTACACCAAAAGTTGAACCAAATCATTGATGCTGTCATCCATATGCAAGAAAACCCGCCTCTAAAGCGGTTCTTAGTAGGATGCAGCTCCCCCCTCATGCGACTCGCCAAACATCTCAAGGCGCTTCATGCTTGGTGCAAGCAATGTCTGCCTGGTCGGTGAAAGCCCGACATGGTCCGTCCCGGCATTGTATACAGGGATGCGAGGGTCTATGGTCATACGACTACGGCCATGCATGATAATGTGTACACCCCCCCACCTCCCCAGTAGCACCATTCACGAGGAATTACGACGGGGCGTGACCCAAAGAGGGCTCGGACCTCACCATTTCGTAATGGGTGCTTCATGCCGGGTCGAAAAAAGAGTTGTTGGTTCGCCTCCTGGGACTCGATTTCGTTGTCGTTCTCCCAACACCAAACGATCAGCCAACCTTGCTTGGCTGTCGTCGGAAAGTGAATGTTTTTTTGTAGGATTGTGACGCTTCCTCATCTGCGTTCATGTCACCGCCAGAAGAGTGTGTATGGATTTTGAGTCGTCACCGCCGGGCCTAGATATCAGGTGTTCATTTTAAGTGGCACATGGTGTTATTTAAACAAGCTAGCGTAAAGACGCACGTGATGAAAAACGTCTGAAATGTAGCCGTCGCCTACGGAACATGACATGCGTTCTAGGATGACCATGGTTCACCGTTATTGTCCCCCCCCAAAAAAAAACTAACCACGCAGCCCCCCACTGCCCAACACTCCCCTTGCCAACATCGGCAGCCCGACATGCGAAGAAGATACGCTCGAATCATGGCCGCGCGAGGAACTGAGAAAGGTATGCTGAACATGGTATCTAGGAATACCAGCCGTTCATACTGGAGGTACAGTGCTTGTGTAAGCGAAACATAACCTGGGTAGGTGGCTAACCGCAGCTAAATAGCCAAACTTTGCACGTCTTCGTGTGCACATATTGCGTAACCCAATACAACTCCATGCCTGTCCCGCCCTCCGTACCAATGCTATGAAGTACGAGTGTCTCGTTATTTTCTTTGAGTCACGCCCCTCTTCTCCGCCGCGCGTCTACAATCCCTTCCACCGCCCCACTACAAAAGGGCGACAACTCCAGCTTGGTTGCCGCCCAGGCGATGAGAACCCTGTCGATGCCGGCCCTTCTCCTTCCAAGAGGAACGCCGTCCTCCTCGAGAACAGCCGACACCGCCCGTGAGCTGTCCACCTGCACGCCCGACAACACCGCCCGTGAGCTGTCCACCTGCACGCCCGACAAAATACCGCTGCAAGGTTTTTGTCCGAGGCCCCATTTTGCCCCTTCGAAATCGCTGGCGCCCCGGTCGGCCGGTCGCTGCCGTGCGTTTCTTGATGGGGGGAAATCCTCCCCGAGGTCCCCATTCGGTGGAGTCCGCTCAGGCTGGGTTTCTTCGAATGGGGAGTCGCCGAGATCGTAGTTCTGACTCTGTCGCACTTCTCACGTTGTCGATCAACCAGGTTACGGTGACCGAGCTCAAAACAAAACTGCGATAAACGGTTCCCGACCTTAGTTTGTTGCGGGAGGAGTGACGTGGCGAGAGAGCCCATGCGTTGATTCCACCTCCCTCCTCTTGCCAAGAGGGTAGGGAAGAGGTTAAGGGTTGATTGTTTTAGCCGGGGAAATATACAAGCGGCGCATATACTTCAGTAGTCAGGGAGAGCAACACTATAATAAGAGTGTGAGGTCCGAGAAGATTAGTTGGTGGAGTTGTGGCAGGAGACTGTCCCCATCTAGACGCACGCTCCCCCTGAACGTGTCAAGGGTCTGAGTTTCGGCTTGTGGCTGCTTCGCCGGCAAGGTTTGCTGCAGTGGAGTCCCTTTGAAACAGGAGTAGGGGCGGTCGATCTGTTGTGTTCAGGTCGCTCAGAGTGAAACTGCCGCGCGGTGTCTACCCCATCGGCGCGAGGTAGGGGTCCAGGCGAGGAAGAAACATGGAACCACACAGACTTGTGGACTATAGTTTGGAGTGGGCTGACTGCAGGCTGTCGGCTTCGGTAGCCATGCTTCCAACCGTTCTGGGAAAACTATTCCCGATCCTAAACTACGAAGCAACATCGAGCAGTCCATGACGGAGCGCGGTTGGACGGTGCTATGGACAACAACGGAAGGAACGAAGACCCCTGGTACATCCCGCCTTCAAGATTCTGGGCCGCAAGGCGTGTACTTTAGTATAGTGTGTGAGGGTAGCCCTGTGCCACCCATGTTCGAGGAAATATGCTGAGGGTTGGCTCATCAAGCGCGCCTCCGATTTTAAAAAACGATTCGTGGTCAGATTCGGCTCGTGACATTTAGATTGCTGTTTATTCATCGCGGTGCATTGCGAGGTAATTCTCTGCCAGATGAGCTAGTAGAGCAGAGGATAATGATTTAATTTTATTTATGCTTGTTAACCCGATAAGGTTTCGGAGGATGCACGGACATCATAATTGACATTGGACGCAGTCCTGTTGTACCGCGGGTAGAGAGGGGGGACGGGAAAGTGCCACCTGCACGCCCACGCGATTGGTGCAAGTCAGTAGTGTCATACTATATATTTCGTCGCAGACCGGGGTTACCGGGCGCGGCACATGCATCAGGGAGGTTAAAGTAAACGAAGCATTCCCTATGCTTCTACACGTACACCACAGGTTGTTGCAAGACTAAACTGTCGCGTCGAGACATACCGGCGGGCGACAGAACGGGGAGGATGTGGAGAGAACCGTGCTGCCCTGTGCGTGTCGTACGCAGTACAGTTTTTTCTGTGTCAAGGTCCTGATGTGCGCGTACTAAGCAATCCAATGCAAGGTAGAAGATAATCGTACATCAGT
>JBBMHQ010078387.1:0-11947 GCA_037834295.1 Postelsia palmaeformis
CTCCTGTTCGGAGAGACTTTGCAAAGTTTCCCCCAAGCGATCGGGGTCAGGAGAACCTAGTCTGCCGAGAAATTTGCACGGTCGCGACCATTATCGAGTACCGACCAGCGGCGGAATCTTTGCCATGGCCACTCGCAGAGGGTCGGGATTTCTGTGACCGGGCGTTGTAGTAGTAGAAGGCGAGAATATGGGGAAATGGGCGCTGACGCCGGCGCAGATGACCCGCAAGCCCTGAACCCATCTGCGGGCGGCTCGTATGAAGCATAAGCGGTGCACTATGCACTCCTTCCGGGTGAGAGATGCAGCGAGCCATCGTATGAACGCACAGCTAGCTATACGTCCTGAGGGAGTACGTGGGGGGATTCCGACACAGTCGCAAGCAGAGACGTAGGCACCCACCAACCTCCACACCTATCTGCGGGCGGCTTGCATGGAGGATAAACGATGCACTATGCACTCCTTCATGGAGGATAAACGATGTACTATGCACTCTTTCCGGGTGGGAGGTGCAGCGAGCCATCGAATGGACGGCACAGCCATAAGTCCTGTAAGTACGTGGGGTGGAAACCTGGCCCAGGCGCGAGTAGATACGTAGGGACGGCAGCATTCGCGCACGCGGCGGGAGTAAAGCGTTCTCCAAAACGGCGTTCATGGATACGGACGCGCTCTGTCCGAGCAGTTTGCAACTTCAAGTGCAGCGTCCCCACAGAACAATCGAACCCGGGCCCACAATAAGACAAGGTATAAGTTTGGGTGTGATGAGGAAGACAAACCATTCGCGGAAAGGATAACAATATACAAACGAGCTACGGCATTAAGAGCAAAGAAAAAGGGATGGCAAGTATGGGTGTGATCTCATGCCGCAGCAGAGAGGCCTCATTGATCCCAAACTATATACGAATTAATGCAACGACGGAATGTTACCGGAGAAAGATGTTCCTGCTGTACTGCCTGCTATGGCCTGAAATCTTCCTTGGAATCCCAAGGAATTTGGCAAGGAAAGGTCCGTATATCCGAGCAGGCGTTACTGGCCCTGCGAGGTCTGCTGCTGCTCGTGCGACATCCTGAGCTGCGATCCACTGGGCCTCACGGTCGGCATTCCCTCTCCATTGCTCTGGGATGGACTTCGCCTCGAACGTCGGTCGTGATATCTCTACGTACGTAGGAATCACTGTGACGTCGTTGGAAACAAGCACGTACGTCTCTGGCCGCGCCTGCCCCTGCAGTACATCCCGGAGGGTACTGCTGTGAAAGAATAGGACGTCGTCCAACATCCCCTCATAATCAATCCAGTGCGCTTGCTCGCCGCTAAACTTGGTGCATCTCGTAGGATACTCGTACGAGTAAATTCCGTCGATTTTCCAGCCATTTGTGAAAATAACAAAGAACAAGACGAAGTGGACAAATAGACTTAAGGTCCTTGGTAACTCGAGCTCATAACCTGTTGATAGAATTGGTATATAGGGTGCCTGTGTGCAGCTGCCAGTTAGGACGGATCCAAGTGCTGCAGTAGACCAGGTTTCTGCGTATGTGTAGATAACACCACAAGCTGCAGTTCAACAGAGACAGGTCGAAAAAGTTCGTTAGAACAAGATATCTTGATGTCACTTAACTTCACAATAAATTAAACACGATGATACCTGCGATCACGCTCGTCCTGTGTCAATGCAGTAGAGGCGCAAAGTAGAGTTAGACGCTCCAACCAAGGAAAGGTAAACGAAGCACGCCGCAATCTCAAGGTATAGCTGTCGAAGAACTGATGTCGATACTCGACCACGAAGTCTACCCGTACTCGTTAAAAACCAGGTATTGAAGAAGATACGTTACACAAAATATGCGGTGCAGCCTGAACAAATGAGCTTCAATACATGTGGAGAATCTGGTCAAGCATAATATCTGACATGGCACGCTCTGCACCCACTTAGTATTGTGGAAAGTGGATATGCATGTTTCCAAAATGGCTCGTACCCGTACCGCCTTGAGCGCGACAGCACAGCAGTGTCTACTTGTGTTTTTCAACACTGCTGCTTCAGCAGCAACAGTAGCAATAACACTGATAGCAGCATCAGTAGCGACACGACGGCGTGATGGCGTCGTGGTCTATATGCCGAGCTCTCGGGTCGAACGTCAGGCATGATCCGAAGTGTAGAACTCTAGAGCCCAGCAGCAGGACGAGTATAGCACTGAGTGGCGGTTTCTACTGCTGCTGCTGCTGCTGTTTTGTTGTGTTTTTTGTGCTGCATCCGTTGTTCCCGCTAATCGGAAGGTT
Organism: Postelsia palmaeformis; assembly: GCA_037834295.1. Taxonomy (NCBI): domain Eukaryota; class Phaeophyceae; order Laminariales; family Laminariaceae; genus Postelsia; species Postelsia palmaeformis. The sequence goes on from JBBMHQ010078387.1 coordinate 2,270, forward strand.
AATGTGCTCATTGCTGTACTTCTCGTTCGTACGTTAAGATCTAAAGCCAGGAAGGCACACTGTGTTTTTGTAGCTTTAGTCCCTATTAAACACACTTTCGTAAGTGAATGAAAATCCCATCACATATCGTAGGGTGCAGAACTCCCTTGAGGCCGTGCAAGGGCCTGTACCGGGTACTATGTATGGTCCAAACGCTCCAGCTTGTACTTGTCGCTCACGTCTGCCGATACATGTTACTATTATTAGCACTCGTGCGTACTACAGCAGCAGTAGAGCAACCGAAGTATAATTTTACCGTTGTTTATACAAGAGCAGTAGCAGCAAGCACTGTGACGGGGTTGTGTGCGTGGTTTGCAGGTCTAACGTTGGCATTGATTTGTAAGGAGTGTTCGCACTTGTGGTGAGTAGTAACGAGCACAACGTGGCAGCCAGATTGCGTTTCTATCCCGGGGCTCCACCTGCTTATGAATACATCTATGTTTGTGATACTGCGGTTTTAATAGCTTATGAAGTTGTCGTTTCTGCGTAGACGAGGATGTTTTGCGAGCGCATAGTTGCGCGCGTCTTGCGACACGATTGTCCCGTACTGTAATTTCCAGCCTAACCCTGAGCCTAAGCCTGATACTACTACGGAAGGACGGAAGGACGGAAGGACGGTTCTCCCGTGTTGACGCAAAGAAATGGCATCAGTACTCTGTTGGTTGCACCTGTCACTTGAACGGTGGTGCTGGTCGTTTTGAGGTATTTACTCTATCAATAGTAACCGTGCCCCATGAACTAAACCAAGGGAAAGGTGCGTTTGCAGTGCGCTTAGTGCTACCTTAGTTACCAGGCTATCACGACGGTAAAGTGATGTGTTGCCATTTTCCTCTTGACAATGTCGCAATGCTTGTCGTCCTTGCTCGTACTTCCATCCGTGTCGCGTGTCTCTGTTTCTAAGGTGGTCATGCTTCGAACACTCCGGAAGCTACCTGGCTAGATGGAGACGGGTCATTGGCCAGCCTTGGAACTGCTTCCAGTGAGGACGGGGTTTATTGCTTTGTCTCCATCTCCCTGTGCTTTTGTGTTTATACAGAGAGCTTTGGTCTTTGCAGCTGAGACACAAAGCGAACAAAGCAACGTAGCGGTATGCTGCCGCGTGGCCTCTGCGCTCGTTCGTTCGTCCGGGTACGGCTCCTTAGATTGCGGGTGGTACAACGGCAAGTTGTGTTTTGTACCAGATATATATAATATATACCCGGCACCCGGCACATTCCTTACCTGCCCGTCCCTAGCGGTGGCTTGTTTGCAATCCAGTAAGTTAAGGAAGTTAAGGAAGTAAAGGAAGTAAAGGAAGTAATGCCAACGTATTCGACAGTCATGTTATGCCGCAGAAGTTGAAATTGTGCTTGTGTGCCGCGAACCGTACAGGCTTTGGAGTGCCGCGCGACCGAATTCGAGGTACGAGCACCCTGCTTAGAACGATCGAACTGACGTGTCACGACCGCCCCGAGTACCAACAAACATTTTATTAGATGAGCTGACACCCCACCGTCGGTGGCAATCACTTGCTTGGCGTTCGGCTCAAAGACTCGAGTTTTTCTCTCTACTTACAAAGCGATGGCTCGAGGCCATTGGCGGACGGGTTATGTGTGACGAGGAAGCCGCGAGATGTCTATGTGTCGTGTCCGACGTCATTAAGCAAGGTTATCATCGGGCCCGCGCTCGCAACGGGGCGTTGTGTTTCGCACACCGCAGCAGAAACCCGCAGCAAACGATGACATTCCTTGGTGTGGTCCACATGCAGCAATAGAAACAGGGACAGCCGCAATGGCAGTAGCATCCACGGAATGCGTCTCTGGAATGTGGTTGGCGGATCTAGGCGGTCGCGCGCTACGGAAGCGCTCCAGCTGTAGAGTAGCGACTCATGCGATTACTATAAATACTGTTAACACTAATAGTAATAACACTTCTCGCAAACGTCCAAGACCACCCTGTACATAACAGTGTCGGCAAGGTATGCTTTCCGTACACTGTTGCTGGCTTTTGGCACTGACGCGCCTCCATTGGCTCCACCTATTGTTTTTTCTCACTGTTCCTCCTGCTTTAACGCTGCAATAATCGTTACTGAGTTCCACTTTGCCGCCGGACATTGCCCCCTTACAGCATCGCAACTCGTGTTGAGAGCATGTGTTTTGGTTATCTTCTTCTCGTTCCCGGTTTTGACCGCTGGCCTCGCCTACTTTTCGTCCTGGTTCAGGGAGAAGGTAAGGCTATATTCTGCTTTCGGCGTTTCCGCGTCTTTTCTACAGTACCTGACAGTTAAACTGACTGACACTTCCTGTGCCTGCTGGCGTATGGACTACCCGTATACTGCAGAGAGTCGCGCTTGTGATGCGTTTGGTACATCAAACATTAATAGTAGCCTAACTTGACTTTGGGGCATGATTTGGCCACAACTTTTATTTTCTTGTTGTACCATCATATAGTGTACGAAGGGTTGTGTCTCAAAAGTAACCCTCGTAAAACCTTGACTCGCAAGGGTACTGCATCGTTTGCATCAAGCTGTCGGTTTCATCCGCGAACTGGTAAACGCGTTGTCTGATAGTTGGTATTATTGCCACAATGTGTTCTCCGTGGCGTCGCAGGTGTGGTATAGCGCTTTGACGCGTTCGATAGCCCTCTGCGGAACTGCGTTCATAAAGTGGGGACAATGGAGCAGCACGCGACCTGACATGTTCCCGGAGGGACTGTGCAGCTCGCTCGCGGTACTTCACAAAGGCGCGCCTTCTCACAAATACGCCTACACCAAGGTTAGTCCTGTCTCTCGTCTCGCAAGTTTTTTTTTCTCCGAACACACCTTTGAAGTGCACCCATGGGAGATTAGATAGATCATCCACAGATAAGTCCTTCTCGATGATCTAGATATTTCAGGGCAATAATGTATGATCTGTATGAACTGTATGATGTAGTTCTTGCTGCCGGGTGGGAGCCGTATACCTGCATGATATAGGAAAAGTTTCTTGGGTATGATTTATACTGTGCATATCCTCCACAACATATCATGGCGGCAGGTTGGAATCTAGACTTTCGAAATCGTGGTCTGTCCGGCATGTGAACCCTTGGGATATAAAGTGCCTGGTCTTGCAATCGTAGATACATGATCCCCCCTCCCCTTTCCTAACACCGCCTCCTTTGATGTAATGAGGATTGTACTGGTATAGAAACTATGGGCGTGGCGCCGTCATTTTCGCATGGGCAGCGAAGGTGAACTCGGTCAATGGGAGACGGAAGCGCTGTGACTGATTTGTATATATTTACATCGTCTCTGGGGTGTGCTAGAGCACGAGAGCACAGCAGTATGGAGCAATAGCTCAACCGATTCACGAAGAGCATGTCCTTCAGGACCTTACCGGCATCCGACGGGGGGTGTGCCATATAGTGCGAATACAAGCTTATTTTCGCTGTTGCCTACGCGAGCTTGCGCTCCTTTGCCTGCGATCGGAGGCATTACTGCAACGGTTTTGACTTGACAAAGTTATGCCAATGTACGCCCGTTCGCCGCAGAAACTTGTGGAGAGGGCGTACGGCGGGAGACACATCGGCGAGGTGAGGCGATACTCACTCAGTATTTATATCTGCCCGTATACTACTTCGAAACCATCCCAGTCTTATCCCCAACACACAATTTCTGGCAACGTACATAGTTCTGTTTTTCTACAATAGTGTGTATTTGTTGTATGCACGCTGAGTTGCAGTCCCGGGGCGCGCTGACTTGTCGTCATGTCCACCTAGTGTCAGGAGACGCGACTTTACGGACCAATAAAAGCTGTTGTGCAAATTTCGAACTGCGCTTGCAAACGTCGCCGTAGCACCACTGCGATTTGGTACTCAGTAAGCTGATATTATAACATAGTAACATGTTCGTGTACGTGATTGGGCGCAAGCGTTACGCGGTGCGGCGAATTTGCGAGCACTGGGAGTTTTTTCCTCGCCATGCAGCGTGTGTAGGTGTACTTACGGCGCAACTCGGAGGAAAGTGTATTCGTTGGGGATACGCTTCCAGCTACGTGCTTGTGTGACCACTGGCCACTTTTGGCGGCGCCACGAGAAGGGCGAGACACTGTGCATGGAGGCGTTTATGATCAGCGTGTCGGCAACGCTATTCATATCAACAAAAAGCCTCCTCGTCTTTTAGCTTCGTCCGTTCATAGCTTGTACCAGCATAATTTGGGACGGCTGATGTCAAAGCTACTTTTTTGCTTTTACGGCGAACATGTTGCTGTTGAGCAGTTACCGGGTCTCGTTGAACAGTTACCAGCTCTGCTTTTCACTGGTTTACGCGCTCACGCCTAATGTACGTTTTTTGTCTCACAGGGCGTAGATGGTGCCGCTGGTTAAGCACGTGGCTGCAAACAGTAAATGCGTTTGACGTGTTCCAAGCACCGCTTCTGCATTTCTATATTATGTTGGCCTCTTGGCCTAAAGCGACGTTTGGACCGTGCAAAAAATGCTCGTTTCTCCCAATGCTAGGTGTTCGACTGGTTTGACAAAAAACCGATGGCAAGCGGTAGCATCGCGCAAGTGCACCAGGCCGTACTGGGTAGAGAAGTTGTTGCTGTCAAGGTCAGCCCCGTCCTTTTTTGGACCAGTGCAGCATTTATCGACCGACTTTAGTGGAACGGTTGCTTTTCTTGAGTTTGGTGCCGCGATCGCCGGTGGCTAGGGTGACGAACCCCTGTTAGTATAACGACCAACCTAACAGTCAAGTCAGGTACAGCTACAGCTACAGCTCCCGAGGGGCCTCTGGGCGAGACCTTCGAGACGGCTGTCAGTCGAGGACGGAATCGGCTTGAAGCTACATGGCTCGTGTGGAGGCATGTGTGCGGTGACCACAGCCCCCTGGTAAACTCACTAGCATGTGGGTGGCACGGCATGTCGTCGCTGTTGGCATGGAAACGCCAAAGGAGTTCAAGGAGGGTGACAAGGGGTACTGCTTGCAGATGTCGGTCTGAAATAAAGATATCCTGCGATGGATCGACTCTCCTTGAAGTGCCGGTAACGGGCCAAATCGAATTTCGAACAAGGCGGTCAAATTTTTTTCGAGAAACAATCGAATACTCCTCGCTTACAGTAATATGTTGCGCTGCTCTTGAACGTGAGCAGGTGCGGCACCCTAAGGTTAAGGAACGAATGTTCATGGACTTCGTGCTGATGCAGAAGCTCGCGGTTTTCGCGAACAAGACGCCTTCCCTGAAGTGGATGAACCTCGGCCCCAGCATGGAGCAGTTCTCGCACACCATGACGGCACAGGTATATACCGAGCGCGCCCACCACACTCCTGCGTCACACCCGTACTAGCTCTCCGCCGTAACCCTAAGTGCTGAAATATCTTCAGGGTGACTAGCAACAGATAGAATAACGAGGTGGATTTCGTGGAGCTGGAGCAGCGTTTGTGCGCGCCTCTAGAAATCCGCGTCAGAGGATATTGCTCGAGCTCGAGCTAGCACACTACGGCTATCAAGAGCGCGTTGCACTACGCTCATGTGAAGCGGTGGCCTTCAAGCCGATATGCTGTCGGCAGGGCGTGTTGATGCCGTGCGGAGTGCCTTGTGACGTTGTACGTACGATATACCAAGTGGTCAATGTTCATTTTTTGTCTGCTGAAAGTCAACTGTGCTGTCGGAAGCGGTTTGTATTTGCGTGCAGTACTAAATGGCATGGCATGGAGCTAGAGCTATGCCTTGTGATAGGATCCTGTTTACCGCACGTTGCCTTCGTATCTGCCACTTTGTTCGCGGGCCGCATGGCTACTGTCAAAGTCGCGAAGTCGTCCTGCTCACCCGTTCCCCTTGCCCACCGCGGCCCGGAATAAGTAGCATAGTTGTATGCGACAGTTCTGTGGGAGTGAGCAACATCCTTAGTATGTATCGCTCGCAATGCGTTGGTCGAATATGTTCGAAGCAGACGGACCTACTTCTAGAGGCAGATAACCTGGATGCCTTCAACGACAACTTTGCCGGGAAGAGCTGGGAGGACTGCGTGTTCCCTCGCGTTCTGCACCGGGTCGAGGACGTGCTGGTGGGTTTTCTATGTCGTCCAGTAGCCCGCATGCTACGGCACCATGATATGAGCACAATAAATCCCCTGTTGGGATCAGAGGTTGGCGCGAGGGGGGTCTTCCTTTCGAACTCTCGATTTCATGAGGGTACGTTGCGCTTGTGAGGGGCGTCGAGGTTTTTCAGCATTGGAAGGCGTTGGCTAAACAACCGAATATACGTCGTGACGGTCGCAGAAACCTCTGCACTTGTCGCCGAATGAACAGGACAGAACAGTCATGGCAGCCGGTGCTACGAGTGCAGTAGATGCATCTGTGTGAAGTGTGCGCGGTGGTTCTCACCTTCGTCTGCCCTGGCCTCGTTCAACCATGGTTGAATGCGCTCGACGGGTCAATCCGACAGTGTGCGTTGACTCTTTTGAGTACCGCACTGTACATGCACATAAAACTGACTCTAAACCTTCTTAGTCCTCAAGGGTTCCGTCCTCACAACGAGGATGCAGTCCTCACCGGGTCGAGACTTTTATCCGGTGGTGTTGTCCCCGAAGGCAGGCCGAGCTTGAACTACTCCAGCCACAGCACGCCGGAATCGCCTGGCGATCTCTGTCAGCGGGAACTCCGGGGACCGCCGCCGCCGCTCATCATCTCTCTCTGCAACCATTCCTCAGCTGCCCTTATCGCCACCAGCTGTTCGACAAATACGGTTCTCGAAATGCTTTACCCCTGACGTAATAAGCAGGTGGAAACATTTGAAGACGGATTCATCGTATCTGACTACGCCAAAATGTTCGAGAAGAAGAAGCCTCTCAACGGAAACTCGGGCATGTGGGACTGGGGGATGACAAAGTTATTTGGCAACGCTTACCCGCAGGTGACGTGCTTGATTTGCCATATTGGGCAGGAGGGTGCCCTCTTAAGCTGATCGTTTGGTGACTCATAGCAGATATGGTTGACATGGAGGAACATCGACTTAGAGCCACTAGTATCAATAAGATGTTGCTTATTGGGGTCAACTTTGCTTGAGGGGTGCTGGGGGTTTTGACCGTGTAGAGTTTTCGGCGTTAAAGTTCCACCAGCGACACGGGAGGTCAGTCTTTGCCTTTTTTCGGGCCACCACCACTATTACTAGAGGGAAGTACTTTCGGTATCGAGTGATGGTGCGATGTGCTTTGCCCTGACGTACTTGGGGTTCGATCGAAGACCACTGTATCCACCTCGATACTTCTTTCAGGAAAAAGGGCGATAATAAAAACGCACGTTTGCGGATTTTTGCAGTTTGCCCGAGGTGTTTCACGGCCGGTATCCATGCCGCAGTTCTTTTGTACTAGCCAAGCCGGTCGATTCGTGCAGCGAAGAATCTGGCTCAACCCACGCGTCGCCTAGCTCGATTAGTTCGCGTCTTCGGTTCGCCTTTTACCTGCTTGAGACGCCCTTTGCAGCTGGCAGCATACCCTCTCAGAGCTCCTCAGCTCAATCGGTCGCCGCTCAACACTTAGTCGTGTCATTTTGCTGCTATTAATAGGGTTAGGGTTAGGGTAAGGGTTAGGGTTGGACCACTCGTCGGGCAGCTGGCGTTACTCTTATTTTTGTGTTGCTCTCGTTTCGTGTGCTTCCAAGTGCGGCACTAGCACCGTCGATACCGGGCAACGATGGCTCGACTGCCCTTGCATAAATGCCGACCGAATCGCGTCGAATCGCCTGTTCTCGGTGCCGCTTTGACCTTTATCAGCCGCAGGCCACAGGGCGGGCAGACCCGCGATTGGGGCACTTCATCGTCACTCGAGGGGAAGACATGTGGCTCAAGATGGTACTCAAAGACGGCTTTCTACACGCTGATCTTCACCCCGGAAATATTTTAGTCCGCGCCGTCGAGGTGAGATACGCTTCCAGGGCTGTTCTTCTCAGCACATCACAGTAGCGTAGAAGCCTTGGTGTATCAGGGTCACTCTGCTTACGGCGAATGGATCACAAGGCCTGTGGCGAGTGAGCAGTGCCAGCTCCTGAACAATCATATGACTCGCTCAAATCGCGGCTACGCATGCAACAAACTGATATTAGCACTAGACGGTGCTCACGGTATCGCTTTTGCATATTGTGAGTGGTGTGGTAAATAGGCGTAAGCCCCGAACAAGTAAACCGCTCCTTCATACCGTTTCAGCCTGAGTTATGACCGCTGTGGTATCGCCTCCCTTTACTAGTGCATCTGCTCCGTGCACGTCGTACGATACAGAGCCCGAACGTCGCCATCCGAGAAGGAAGAGATATGAGCAAATCGATTCAGTAGAGCGAAACTGATTGTCTGCTGGTAGGCACTCAATAGGTGCGTTTGCCGTCAGTGTCTCCGGTTTCCCGTGAGAATGACGTCACCGCGATAGAGGCCCCTCACTACCGAAGGCAACTGGCGTCAAACCACCAGCGGTTAGTGCAAGCTTGCGGGGCAAAGCGTCTCCCTCATTGCACCCTGTCGGCCGCAGAGAAGTCCAAGCACAGTAGCATCTCACCAAAATAACAAAATATCTGTTCGTGTGCATCCAGGCACTCGTGCGAATAAAAAGCTTGTTCTCGTTGCGTTGCGAGCGACCGACGCTGCGTGAGTAGGATGCCCATGCCCCCATCGATCACTGCACGCACTATTAATAGCCGCACGTGTAGCGGCGACTAGTATTGGCGAGCGTCATGACGATCAGCGGCAGTCGCGGCTTGCGATAGGGGGGACCGGCGATGACCTTGCTTCGCCGGTATTTCAGGGTTAAGAGCACGCAACATTTGAGATACATTTGAAACCCTTTCGTGGGCATTGAGTTGTAGGTACATTCGCATTGCTGGTGCCAGAATGGAGAACAAGAGGCAAGCGCTCGCTCTTACACTTTACTCTCCGTCCGTTTCGTCGACAAAATGTGCCGGCTATTCCGAGGGGAATTCACGTCGTTGACGCCGAGGCAGTTTGTTTTTTCATCTTGAAACACCTCAGAGACACCTCTAACTTTGTAGGACACACTTCATTCTGGTGACTGTCTAAAGATGGTGATAGCCAAAACGCTATGACTGCTGTGAAAATGTAATACGCATGCAGCACGGCCTGCCCTTTTTTTGTTTTCTGTACTGCAGCTCGGCATTTTTGCACTAAGTCTTGCTACCACGATCAATCCTGTCTTGACTCACTCACTCACTGCCTGTTTTGACTCACTTACTGCCTGTCTTGACTCACTCACTGCCTGTCTTGACTCACTCACTCACTGCCTGTCTTGACTCACTCACTGCCTGTCTTGACTGACTCACTCCCTGGCGCGACTCACTCACTTACTGACTCACTCACTGCCTGTCTCGACTCACTCACCGCCTGTCTTGACTCACTCACTGCCTGTCTTGACTCACTCACTGCCTGTCTTGACTCACTCACTGCCTGTCTTGACTCACTTACTGCCTGTCTTGACTCACTCACTCACTCACTGCCTGTCTTGACTCACTCACTGCCTGTCTTGACTCACTCACTGCCTGTCTTGACTCACTCACTGCCTGTCTTGACTCACTTACTGCCTGTCTTGACTCACTCACTCACTCACTGCCTGTCTTGACTCACTCACTGCCTGTCTTGACTCACTCACTGCCTGTCTTGACTCACTCACTGCCTGTCTTGACTC
>JBBMHQ010078398.1:0-11945 GCA_037834295.1 Postelsia palmaeformis
ATCCCTAGATTATGAGAACATCGCCTCGCGTCTCGTGTGAATACCACTTCAACACCACATTTTGACGGCTGGACCCTGCAGCCTATCATTTTGTGATATTATACTATTTCTATTTGATCCCTTTTGCGTGAGAAGATCCCTTTTGCCCGAAGGGATCCCTCAGTTGTGGGGGCATCGGCTCGCGTCTTGAGCTAATATCACTTCAACAACATAGTTAGACAACTCGATCTTGCAACCTACTTTTTGTGTGGATGTCCAATGAAAAAATGCTTTTTTTGAATATCACTCAGATGAAGTTCGGGGATCCCTTTTGCCTTAGGGGATCCCGAGGTTCTGGGGACATCGCATCGTGGCTTGAGTTATACCGTTCAACAACATGATTTGACTGCTTGATTTTGCAGGCTATTATTCGTTTTGATTCGTTATTCAACTGTGATGAAAAGCCATCACTAAATGATCTTGTTGCCTAAGGGGGTCCCTACGTTCTGAGAACATCGCCTCGCGTCTCGTGTGAAACCCACTTCAACACCATAGTGTAACGCCTGGATCCTACGGCCTATTATCTGTTTTGAATTCCAATATCATATTGTGATATAATAATATTCGTTTTTGATCCCTTTTGCGTGAGAGGATCCTTTTAGCCCGAAGGGATCGCTAAGGTCTGGGGACATCGCCTCGCGTCTGGAGTTAATACCGCTTTAACAACATGGTTAGACAACTCCATCTTACAGCCTACTTTTTGTGTGGATGTCCAATATCAAAATGTGTTTTTAGAATATCATTCAAATGAAGTTCAGGGATCCCTCTCGCCTCAGGGGATCCCTAGGTTCTGGAGACATCGCCTCGTGCCTTGAGTTAATACCACTTCATCAGCATGGTTTGACGGGTTGATCTCGCAGTCTTTTGTTTGCGTGAATTTCCTTCTTTTCTTTTCAATAGTACTAAGTGATCCCTTTTGCATTTGGGAATCCCTGGAATCTCGGGACATAGCCTAACGTCTTGAATAAATACCACTTCAACAACAGGGTTTGACGGCTTGATCTTGCAGCCTTGCTTTATGAGGATTTCCAATCTAAAATTATGACTGAAAACAATTTCAACAGCATGGCTTGACGGCTTGATTTTGCAGCCCATTCATTTGTGTGGATATTTTATCAAACTGTGGAATAAATATATATCACTAAATGATCCCTTTTTCCATGAGGGGATCCCTTTTGCCTTAGGCGATCCCGAGGTTCTGGGCACATCGCCTCGCGTCTTGAGTGAATACCACTTCAACCACATGGTGTGACGGCTAGATTATGCAGCTTATTGTCTGTGTGCATTTAAAATATTGAAGTGTGATGTTATACTTTGAGTATTTGATCCCCTTATGCGTGAGGGTATCTATTTTGCCTGAAGGGATCCCAAGGTTCCGGGGACTTCACCTCGCGGCTAAAGTTAACACCGCTTCAACAACATGGTTTGACGACTACATTCTGCAGCCCATTTATTGTGTGGATTTCCAAAATTCAAAATGATTTTTTATCATATCACTCAGATAAAGTTCGGGGATCCCTTTGCCTCAAAGGATTCCTGGGTTCTGGGGACATGGCTTCGTGCCTTGAGGTAATACCGCTTCAACAACATGGTTTGACGGCTTGATCTTGCAGCCCATTATTTGTGTAGATAATAAATATCATATCGCGATATTGTTATTTCACTCAGATGAAGTTAGAGTATCCTTTTTGCCCCAGAGGATCCCTAAGTTCCGGGGACATTGCCGCGCGTCCTGAGTGGATACTACTTCAACAACATGGTTTGACGGCTCGATTTTCATCCTATCATTTGTGTGGATTTCTTGTATCATAATGTGGTCAAATTTTATCATCAAGTGATCCCTTTTGCTCCAGGGGATCCTTAGGTTCTGGAGACATCGCCTCGCGTCTTAAGTAAACACCACTTCAAAAACATAGTTTGGCAGCTGGATCCTGCAGCTTATTATCTGTGTGGATTTTCAATATTTAAACAAGGTCTTATAATACTACTATATGATACCTTGCGCGTGATTGGTTCCTTTTTGCCCGAAGGCATCCTCAGGTTCTGGGGACATCGCCTTGCGTCTTGAGTTAATACCGCGTCAACAACACAGTCTGACAAAACTCGATCTTGCAGCTTTTTTCTTGCGTGGATTTCCAATATCAAAGTTTTTTTTTCATTACATCACTCAGATCAAGTTCGGGGATCCCTTTTGCCTTGGGGGATCCCTTGGTTCTGGCAACATCGCCTCGCGTCTTGAGTGAATACCACTTCAAAAACATAGTGTGACGGCTGGATTCTGCAGCCTATTGCTTTTGTGGATTACAAATATTGAAGTGTGATATTATACTTTGAGGGTTTGATCCCTTTATGCGTGAGGGTATCTATTTTGCCCGACGGGATCCCTAGGTTCTGGGGACTTTGCCTCGCGGCTTGAGTTAATACCGCTTCAACAACATGGTTTGACAACCATATTCTGCAGCCCATTTACTGCGTGGATTTCCAAAATTCAAAATGTTTTTTATCGTATCACTCAGATGAAGTTCGAAGATCCCTTTTGCCTTAAAGGATCCCTGGGTTCGGGGGACATGGCCTCGTGCCTTGAGGTAATACCGCTTCAACAACATGGTTTGACGGCTTGATTTTGCAGCCTAGCATTTGTGTGGATTTCTTGTATCATACTGTGGTCAAAATATATCACCAAGTGATCCCTTTTGCCTCAGGGGATTCCTAGGTTTTACAGACATCGCTTCGCGTGTTAAGTAAATACCACTTCAACAACATAGTTTGACAGCTGGATCCTGCAGTCTATTATCTGTGTGGATTTTCAATATTTACCCAAGATCTTTTAATAGTACTTTATGATACCTTGCGCGTGATGGGCTCCTTTTTGCCCGAAAGGATCCCTAGGTTTTGGGGACATCGCCTCGCGTCTTGAGTTAGTACCGCGTCAAGAACATGGTTCGACAAATCTCGATCTTGCAGCCTTTTTCTTGTGTGCATTTCCAATATCGAAGTTCTTTTTCATTATATCACTCAGATTAAGTTCGGGGATCCCTTTTGCCTTAGGGGATCCCTTGGTTCTGGGCACATCGCCTCGCCTCTTGAGTTAATACCGCGTCAACAGCATGTTTTTACAACTTAATCTTGCAGCTAATTTTCGTGTTGATTTCCAATTTCGAAAAAGTTTTTTTCATTATCACCCAGATGAAGTTCGGGATCCCTTGTGCCTTAAGGGATCCCTTGGTTTTTGGGACATCGCCTTGTGCCATGAGTGAATATATGGTTTGACGGCTTGATATTGCAGCTTATTAATTGTGTGCATTTTCAATATCATATTGCGATATCACTATTTCACACAGATTAAGTTGGGGTATATTGTTTGCCCCAGGGGAACCCTAAGTTCTGCAGACATCGCCTCGCGGCTTGAGTTAATACCACTTCAACAACATGGTTTGACGGCTTGATTTTGCAGCCTATCATTTGTGTTGATTTTGTTTGTTCAACTGTGGTAATATATAACCCCTAGGTGATTCTTTTTGCTTGATGGGATCCCTTTTGCCCTAGGCGATCCCTAAGTTCTGGGAAGAGCGCCTCGCGTCTTGATTGAATACCACTTCAACAACATAGTTTGACGGCTTGATCTTGCAGCCTATTATTTGTGTCGATTTCCAATATCATATTTTGAAATGTTACTCTGACCTTTTGATCCCTTTTGCGTGAGGGTATCCTTCTTATCCAAAGGGATCCCTAGGTTCTGGGGACATCGCTTCGCGGTCTGAGTGTATACCGCTTCAACAAGATGGTTTGACAACTCGATCTTGCAGCCTGTTTTTTGTGTGGATTTCCAATGTTATATATTCTTTTTTAATATTACTCAGATGAAGTTCGGGGATCCCTTTTGCTTCATGAGGATCCCTTGGTTCTGGCGACATCGCCTCGCGCCTTGAGACAATACCGCTTCAACAACATGGTTTGACGGCTTGATCTTGCAGCCTATTATTTGTGTGGATTTCCAATATCATATTGCAATATTACTCTTTCACACAGATTAGGTTAGGGTATTCCTTTTTGCTCCTTCATATCCCTATGTTCTGAGGGCATCGCCTAGCGTCCTGAGTGAATACCACTTCAACAACATGGTTTGACGGCTCTATTTTGCAGCCTATCATTTGTGTGGACTTCTTCCTCGAACTGTGGTATTATGTATCACTAAGTGATTCCCTTTGCCTCAGGGGATCCCTATTGGCTTAGGGGATTTCTGGGTTCTGGGAAAATCGCCTCGCGTTTCGAGTTAATACCGCTTCATCGAAATGGTTTGACGGCTTGATCTTGCAGCCTACTATCTGTATGGGTTTCCAATACCATATTGTGATATTATATTTTTTCTTTTTCATCTCTTTTGCGTGAGGGTATCCTTTTTGCCCGAAGGGATCCCTCGGTTTTGAGGACATCGCCTCGCGTCTTGAGTTTATACCGCTTCAACAACATGGTTTGACAACTCGATCTTGCTTCCTTTTTTTTGTGTGGATTTCCAATGTTTTTTTTTTTGTAATATCACTCAGATGAAGTTCGGGGATCCCTTTTACTTGAGGGGATAGTTAGGTTCTGGAAACATCGCCTCGTGCCTCGAGTGAATACCGCTTCTACAACATGGTTTGACGGCTGGGTCTTGCAGCCTGTTATCTGTGTGGATTTTCAATATTGAAAAAATATTTTTCAATATTACTATATGATACCTTTTGCGTGATGGGATCCTTTTTGCCCGAAGGGATCCCAAAGTTCTGGGGGCATCGCCTTGCGTCTTGTGTTTTTCCCGCGTCAACAACATGGTTTGACAACTTGATTATGCAGCCGTTTTTTGTGTGGATTTCCGGTATCAAACAGTTTTTTATTCATCACTCAGATGAAGTTTGGGGATCCTTTTTGCCTCAGGGAATCCCTTGGTACTGGGGACGTCGCCTCGTGCCTTGAGGTTATCCCGCCCCAACAACATGGTTTGACGGCTTGATCTTGCAGCCTATATTTTGTGTAAATAATAATTATCATATCGCGATAATGTTAGTCCAATCAGTTAAAGTTAAAGAATCCTTTTTACCCCAGAGGATCCGTCAGTTATAGGGACATTGCCTCGCGCCCTGAGTGGATACCACTTCAACAACATGGTTTGACGGCTCGATTTTGCAGCCTACCATTTCTGCAAAATATTTGTATCATACTGTGGTCAAAATATATCACCAAGTGATCTCTTTTGCCAAAGGGGATCCCTAGGTCCTGGAGACATCGCCTCGCGTCTTGAGTGAATACCGCTTCAACAACATAGTATAACAGCTAGTTCCTGCAGCCTCCTACCTGTGTGGATTTGATATTTTCAATTTAGATATTGAAATATTACTATATGATACCTTGCGCGTGATGAGATCCTTTTAGCTCGAAGGGATCCCTAGGTTCTGGGGACATCGCCTCGCGTCTTGAGTTAATACCGCGTCAACAAACATGGCTTGACAACTCGATCTTGCAGCCTTTTTTTTGTGTTGATTTCCAATATCAAAGTGTTTTTATCTCATATCACTCAGATTAAGTTCGGGGATCCTTTTTGCCTTAGGGGATCCCTTGGTTCTGAGGACATCGCCTCGCGTCTTGATTCAATACCGTGTCAACAACATGGTTTGACAACTCAATCTTGCAGCTGATTTTTGTGTTGATTTCCAAATTCGAAATGTGTGTGTGTGTTTTTTTTTTGACGCAGACGAAGTTCGGGATCCCTTTTGCCTTAGAAGGAGTTTCTTAGGTTCTGGGGACATCGCCTCGTGCCTTGAAATAATATTTGGTTTGACCGCTTGATCTTGCAGCGTTTTAATTGTATGGACTTTCCATATCATACTGCCATATTACTATTTCACTCAGATGAAGTGAGGGTATAATTTTTGCCCCAGGGGAACCCTAAGTTCTGCAGACATCGCCTCGCGGCTTGAGTGAATACCACGTCAATAACATAGTTGAACGGTTTGATCCTGCAGCCTAAAATTTGTGTGGATTTCCAATATCATATTTGAAATTATACTCTTACTATTTGATCGCTTTCGCGTGAGGTGATCTATTTTGTCCGAAGGGATCCCTAGGTTCTGGGGACATAGACTCGCGTCTTGAGTTTATACCGCTTAAAAACATGGTTTGACAACTCGATCTACCAGTCTGTTTTTTGTGTGGATTTCCAGTCTGAACATTTTTTTTTTCTTTCACTTTTAGATGAAGTTCGGGGATCCCTTTTGCCTCAGGGGATCCCTTGGTCCTGGGGACATCGCCCCGTGCCTTGAGTTAATACCGCTCCAACAACATGGTTGACGGCTTGATCTTGCAGCCTATTATTCGTGTGGATTCCCAATATCATATTGCGATCTTACTCTTTCACTCAAATTAAGATATGGTATCCTTTTTTCAACATGGGATCTCTATAGTCTGAGGACATCGCCTACCGTCCTGAGTGATAATACCACTTCAACAACAGGGTTTGACAGCTTGTTTTTGCAGCCTATCACTTGTGTAGATTTCTTTTTTGAACTGTAAGAAAAAAAAATCACTACGTAAGTGATTCCTTTTGCCCGAGGGGATCCCTATTGACTTACGGGGTTTCTGGGTTCTGAGAACATCGCCTCGCGTCTTGAGTTAATACCGCTTCATTGAAATAGTTTGACCGCTTGATCTTGCAGCCTACTATCTGTATGGATTTCCAATATCATATTGTGATATTTCACTCTTACTTTCTCATCCCTTTTGTGTGAGGGTATCTTTTTTGCCCGAAGGGATCCCACGGTTTTGAGGACATCGCCTCGCGTCTTGAGGTTATACCGCTTCATTACAATGGTTTGACAATTCGATTTTGCAGCCTTTTTTTGTGTGGATTGTCAATAGTAAATCGTGATAAAATATTATTACTCACATGAAGTTTGGAGATCTCCTTTGCCTTAGGGGAATCCTAGGTTCTGCGGACATCGCCTCGCGTCTTGCGTTAATCACCGCTTCAACGACAATGTTTAACGTTTTGATTTTGCAGCCCAATGTTTGTGTGGATTTCCAATTGTGATGATGTAATATCACTAAGTGATCCCTTTTGCCTTCAGGGATCCCTCCGCTTGAGGGGATCTCTCGGTCCTTGGGACATCGCCTCGCGTCTTAATTGGAAACCAGTTCTACAACAGAGTTAGACGGCTTGATCTTGCAGCCTGTTAGTTGTGTGGACTTCCAGTATTAAATTGTAATACTAATATATTATTCAGGTCAAGTTCGGGAATTCCTTTCGCCTTAGGGGATCCCTGGGATATGAGGACATCGCCTCCCATCTTGAGTTAATACTACTTCAACAACTTGGTTTGAAGGCTAGATCTTGCAGCCTATTTTTTGCGTGGATTTCTGATGTTAAATTGCGATATTATAATATCGCTCAGATATAGTTCGGGGATTCCTTCTACCTGAGGGGATCCCTAGGTTCTGGGTACATCGCCTGGTATCTTGAATTAATACCACTTCAACAACATTGTTTGACGGCTTGATCCTGCATCCTATTATCTGTGTGGATTTTCAATATCGAGTTGTAATATTTTTTCATTACAAAGTTATCCCTCCTGCTTTATCGACTCGCGTCTTGAGTTAGGACCGCTTCAAAAACATTGTTTGACGGCTTGATTTAACAGCCTATGATCTGTGTGGATTGCCGAAATCAAATTGTATATTCGAATATTACTGAGTGATCCCTTCTGCCTGAGGGGATCCCTTATTTATTTGGGGATCCCTACGTTTTGGGGACATCGCCTTGCGTCTTGGGTTTTTTACTTCTTCAACAACTTGGTTTGAAGGCTAGATCTTGCAGCCTATTTTTTGTATGGATTTTCGATGTCAAACTGCGAT
Source organism: Postelsia palmaeformis (assembly GCA_037834295.1). Classification (NCBI taxonomy): domain Eukaryota; class Phaeophyceae; order Laminariales; family Laminariaceae; genus Postelsia; species Postelsia palmaeformis. The sequence continues at coordinate 7,924 of JBBMHQ010078398.1, forward strand.
AATATATTTTCGCTCACATGAAGATCGGAGAACCCTTTTGCCTCAGAGGATCCCTAGGTTCTGGGGACATTGCCTCGCGCCTCAAAGTAATACCACTACAACAACATGGTTTGACGGCTTGATCTTGCAACCACTTATTTGATTAGATTACCGATATTCAATTGTGATATTCGAATATTCCTGAGTGATCGTTTTCGCCTGAGGGGATCCCTTTTGCATTTGAGGATCCCTACGTTCAGGGGTTATCGCCTAGCGTCTTGAGTTAATACTACTTCAACAACTTGGTTTGAAGGCAAGACCTTGCAGCCTATTTATTGCGTGGATTTAAAATGTCAAAATGCGATATTATAATATCGCTCAAATAAAGGTAGGGGATCCCTTTTGCCTTACGGGACCCCTAAGTTTTCGGGACATCGCCTCGCGTCTTAGGTCAATACCATATTATCAACATGGTTTGACGGTGTGACGTTGCAGCCTGTGGTTCGTGTGGATTTCCAATATCGAAATGTTTTTTTTCAAAATCACTAAGTGATCCCTTTTACAGGGGATCCCGTTTCCCCTAGGCGATCCCAAGGTTCTGGTAACATCGCCTCGCGTCTTGAGGTAATACCTCTTCAACAACATGGTTCGACGGCTTGATTTTTCGGTTTTTTTTCTGTGTGTATTTTCGATATACAATTGTGATTCTTTCAAATTCCAAAAAAAACTTTTTTGCCCTTCGCAAAAAGAGATCCCGTAGTTCAAGGGACATCGCCTCGCGTCTTGAGGTATTACGACTTCAGTAACATGGTTTGTTGGCTTGATCTTGCAGCCTAAGATTTGTGTGGATGTCCAATATCAAATTGTTCTTTTTCAATATTACTCTGAAAAAGCTAGGGGATCCCTTTAACCTGAGGGGATCCCTAGGTTCTGGGGACATCGATTGGCGTCTTGAGTTAATACTATTTCAACAACATGGTTTAACGAGATTGATTTTCCGACCTATCATCAGTGGGGATTTCTACTATCAAATATATTTGAATATTACTAGGTGATCCCTTTTGCCTTAAGGGATTCCTTTTGCCTTGGGGGAACCCCAGGTTCTGGGGACATCGCCTCGCGCCTCAAATTTATACTCCTTCAACAACCTGGTTTGACGGCTTGATTTTGCAGCGTATTTTCTGGAAAGATTTCGAAAATCAAGTTGTGATATTCTAGTAACACTGAGTGAACCCTTTTGCCGTAGAGGATCCCTTTTGCCTTCGGCGATCCCTCGGTTGTGGAGACATCGCCTTGCGTTTCAAGTTGATACCACTTCAACAACATGATTTGAAGGCTAGATCTTGCAGCCTATTTTTCGCGTGGAATTCTCAATTTAAATTGAAATTTTACAACATCACTAACATAAAGTTAGAGGATCTTTCTTGCTCTGGAGATCCCTTAGTTCTAGGGGCATCGCCTCGCGTCTTGAGGGTTTACCACTTGTACAAACTAGTTTGACGGCTTGATTTTGAAGCCTTCTATCTGTGTGGATTATGGAAAATCAAAATGTGATATTATAACATCACTAGGTGTTTCCTTTTGCTGTAGGGGATCCCTTTTGCGTTAGTGATCCCTAAGTTCTGGGTACATCGCCTCGCGTCTTGAGTTAATACTACTACAACAACATGGTTTGACGGCTTGATTTTGCAGCTAATTAATCGGTGGGATTTACAATATCAAATTGTGATATGTTAATATCACTTAGATGAAGTTACGGGATCCCGTTTGCCTTAGGGGATCCCTAGGTTCTGGGGACATCGACTCGCATCTCGAATTAGTACCACTTCAACACAATAGCTTGACGGCTTGATTTTGCAGCCCATTATTTGTGTGGATTTCAAATATCAATTTGTAATATTCAACTTTTTCTTGGATGAAGTTAGGGAATCCCTTTTGCCTTCGGGGATCCCTAGGTTTTAGGGACATCGCCTCGCGTCCTGAGTTAATACAACTTCAACAGCATGGTTTGACGGCTTTATTTTGCAGCCGAATATTTGTGCTGATTTCCAACTTGTGATATCATCTTGTAAGATCACCAGATGATCATTTTCGCCTGACTGAGGGGATTCCTTTCGCATTAGGGGATCTCTAGGTTCTGGGGACATCGCCTCGCATCTTGACGTTATACCACTTCAATAACATAGTTTCACGGGTTGATCTTGTAGCCTACTATTTGTGTGGATGTCCAATATCAAATTGTGATATTATAATATCACTACGTGATTCCTTTGGCCTTAGGGGATTCCTTCGCATGAGGAGATCCCTACGTTTTGGGGGTATCCCCTCGCGTCTTGAGTTTATACCACTTTCACAAAATGGTTTGACGGTTTGAACTTTCAACCGATTATTTGTTTGGATTTCTAATGTTCAATTGTGATATATAAATATCACCAAGTGTATTGTGTTTGCTTTACGTAGGGAATCTCTTTTGCCTTTGTCGATTCCTAGCTTCTGGGGACGTCGCCTCGCGCTTCGAGTTGATACCACTTCAACAACATGGTCTGACGGCTTGATTCTGCAGCCTCTTATTTGTGTGGATTTTCAATATTAAATTGTGATCTTGTAAGATGACCAAGTGATCCTATTTGCCTCAAGGGATCCCTTTCACATTAGGGGATCCCTAGGTTATGGGGACATCGCCTCGCGTCTTGCGTCAATACCTCTTCAAGAACATGGTATGACGGCTTGATTTTGCAGCCTCATTTTTGTGATGATTTTCAAAATCAAGTAGTTATAATATAATATCACTCATATGAGGTTAGGGGATCCCTTTTGCGCTGGGAAATCCCCTTTGCATGCAAAACACACATTGTGAGGATCCCCTAAGCCTGTTGGAGACCCCCTAGAAAATGAAGGGATCCCCTAAGATACGGTGGGATCCTCTAAGATGCGGTGGGATCCCCTAAAATACGAAGGGATCCCCTAAGATACGGTGGGATCGCCTAAGATACGAGGGTACCCCCTATAATACGAGGGGATCCCCTACGTTTGAAGGGGATCGAATAAGGCAAAGGAATCCCATAACTGGCTGGGTCCCCTAAAACTCGCAACAGTACTCGGTAACACAACGAAGACTTTCAATCGCAGATGGTTGAGTCGTTTTAGAATATACCTGCATACGGACTATATGACGCAAGACTACTGACCGGTAGTCTGTTTTTGGTAAAGCAGCTATGCGCGCTGGTGTGTGCGTTTGGTTTGATTGTAGAACGTGGATGTCTGGAGCATGTGTCGAACGGGTAGTTTGAGATTCAGACGTACGGTCGGCAGAGCAGCAGGCCGACTTTCTCATCAAACCGTTTCACGCTGAGACGTTTCGTTTTCATCGTACCTTTGTGATAAATTTGTGGTGATTTCTTTCATATATTTTATTCGTTCCGTGTATTTTGGGGCATTGGGTGAGATCAGAACGGAAAAGACTTTTTTTTCAGGGAAATGGAGGAAGTATTGGGATGCACTCATGCGTCGAGTAATGTGAACACGCCAATAGGGTATACCGATGGTCTCGATGAATCGAGCCGTATCCGTTTGCTATCGGTTAAGGATGCACAACGTATAGGAGACCCAAAATTATTAGTATCCATATTACTTTTAAATTCATATGCAGTACGTATGTATGTTGTTAACTTCTACATCTCCCGGGGTGAAACCCTTTTAGTTGCAGGGGGGCTGCTATGACTCGATTCGAGATTTATTTTATCAGAGATGTTCTGCTGTTATTGTGCTCTTATAGAGTACACAACAAGGGGGCCGATGTTTTAAGCCGGTACAGAATCTATGTGGAGAGGGTGTTGATTTTTGTTTGAAGGTTTTACCAGCATACTCACGTTTTAAACTTTGTTGGATTTTCCCCTTCCCGTGGGTACTGTTTGTCTTGATATATTTTGTGAGATTTATACTGGGATTGTTTTTTGTTTTGTTTTTTTATCCCATTCATTATCTTCGCCCTTCTTCTCTCTCTCCCTCTTCAGTCGTAACTCAGATCCGGGGTCACTAAGTAG
>JBBMHQ010078409.1:0-11935 GCA_037834295.1 Postelsia palmaeformis
GGCGGTTTTGACGCGCGTGCGTTGTGGTCCAGCGTTGCGCGTGGGCGACGGTGGCGGTGCTGTCGAACTCATGAACGAATTGATGTCTTGCTATTTGTTTCTTATCTCGTCGGCCCCACTTGCCGCTTTTGGTGTTGGTACCGGCAGGTTGTCCATGTGGACACAGCAACAAGCGACCGCAGCTTTGCGAAAAGCTGTTGCGTTGGCCGGCGTGCGTGCAGATGAGTACGCGTTGCACTCTCTGAGGATTGGAGGCACATCTCATTTGCCGGCGGGGGGGGCAACACCAGAGGTGCTGCAGCGAAAGGGCCGACGGGCGTTCGATGTGTACAAGACGTATGTTCGCAGTCATGGCAAGGATGCCAGTTGGGTAGCCGACGTGATGGCCCAGGAGGGAATTAGCGGTGGGATTCAGCCGGGCCAGGGCACGGAGTGGGGGCGAGTTACCTTACTCTTAGATTTGACTAGGAAGAAGTGAAACTATGGAGAATTGTTTTAAATGCGTTCCCTATGATATTGCAAGTCGGGAGAAAGAGTCCGTGAGAGTACCTCCGTAAGTAGTGTCGACTCCCATTTGGGTCGATGGAAGCTGGCGTCGAGAATTCTATGCCGCCAGTTGGGTTGGGAGTTGACTCGAGTATACGGATGTTAGCGTGGGGTTGCTGTTGGGGCAGCCCCGGGGGATCACCCCTTCTCCAGCCTCCCTTCTCCGGTCGGGGGGTCGCGCATGAATATAATGCAACTTTGAAAGCAAAGTACAAAGCAGAGTATTCTGGTAAGCATGAGAAAATGTGAGTTTTGTGCGTACGCAAGAAGTTAAGCCAATCAGATGAATGCGGTATTTCACTGTAGCATGAATCGTAGCCCTCGGTACATACACCTTGTCTAACGCGTAGCCGCAGCCTACACGCATCAGCTCAGTGAAGCAGAGGCAGCGCTACAGGTTCAAGGTGTGATACCGACAAATTTGAGTTCCCACCCACCCGCCCGTGCTTTTGAGAGAGTCAGTGGGGGGGAAGCTGAATGGTCGCAGTAACTTGTGTGTTCGTTGCTGTTTGTTAGACGTACCCGTTGTGTTCGCTGGTGGTGCGACCGGGTGTCGTAGATTGCGCAAGTCGCGGTGGGGACTAGCCGCATTGTTTGGCGTATGGCTTTGTTCGATGCAAGTGGAGTTTATTTATACTTCGAGTATCATAATATGATGGTGGTTTCGTCTTATCATGATATGACAATGATAAAAGTAAACGTGGTGGTGCATTGGCTCGGATTTGTGCGCAATCTAAAAGTGTAGGAGAAGGGGGTTGTCCGGATATCAATACTGAAGTACACTGGGAGTTAAACTTATTTGTGTTATTTGTGTATGCATGGTACAAGTTGTGTGTAACGTTAAATGCACGCGGTCGTGAGGTTACCATGTAGCTCACATGTTTTCTCGACCTTTGTGTCAGGAACTGTTTGCTTGACTGGCGTAGCTGGCGTCGAGAGTTATATGCCGCCAGTTGGGTCGAGAGTTGACTCAAGTATACGGATGTTAGCGTGGGGTTGCTGTTTGGCCAGCCCCGGGGGGTCACCCCTTCTCCAGCCCCCCTTCTCCGGGCGGGGGTTTGCGCATTAATATCATACAACTTCGAAAGCAAAGTACAAAATAGGGAACTTTGTCATCCTGTATCAGAGGCAATGATAAACGTGATATTATATTGCCATGATTAAATCCGTTGCGGCTCAATACGTACCTGCCCGTTTTCAACTAGCAGAGCCCTGTAGAACTCGATTGCTAAAACAACTTCAACTATTATTAATGGTAGTAGATCGCTTCCGAAACGAATCGTCTGGAGACTCGTCGAGGGTCTCCGAAGAAAGCAGTTGCCGCGGCTACTAGAAATTCATGTACATCGCCCAAAATTAATTTGAATGGGCAATTCCATTTGATACGCAGTGTGTGAAAGAATTTGATGAGGCTGTTCAAATTCAAAAGCAGGACCCAATATTGTATTGCTAGGTATACTAAGAAAATGGACAACTTGCAGCATTCTCAAGCATCGAACATCACTTGTTTAGGGGATTCCAACTAACTGATACCAGTTAGTCTCTGAAATTAGTTTTCAGGACTATTTCCATCAATAAAAAGAGTATTCAAAATCCTTTTCGGGGACAATTACATTCGTTAGAAATAACCAGACATTAATTTGTTGAACAATTTTCGATTAACAGACATTCTCTGAAAACAATTGTTTGGACAACTATCAATACAACTTATAGGCAACCTCCAAGACACTTGGTGTCAACATCTTCACTGTCAAAACAGTCCATGACGTCACTTCCCCGGGGTAATTCCAGTTAGTAGAGAAGTTCGTGGATTTGCTGTTGGAGCAATACCCTATTGATGAGTCTGCCGTTCCAGCAGTAAAACATAATGGGCGGGAAACATCAACTTCAGCTTTGTATTGTGTGCTCATACGTAAAACGTTCGGTGCCACCTGGCCCGTGCGTTCAAACGTGAAACGTTGAAAATATTTTTCTAAAACAACGCAATCCATACTAAGCGGTATTAACTTGAATTGTAAGGGCAGTTGATTCAGGAGACTGTCTACCTAATAGCATCATCTTCGCACTTATCCCGGGAATTTTTCCGAGCACTTGATCCAGGAGATTTCCTACTATACAGTTTGTCAGGGGATAGTCTACTCCTTCGAAATGTCCGTGCTTTTCATTTGGGAAACTGTCTATAAATTAGATTGTCCGGACCATTGCTTTCACGAACCGTGTAGAACTTGGAGCTGTCTGACCAACTGATTTCGGGCACTTTCAATAAAAAACTTTGTCTCGGGATAGGGACTGGATACATCCATACAGTTTGTCGGGACAACGGAGCTCGATGCTTTTTTAATTAGCCGGCAATAGGAACCACGGTAGACAGTCGATTGGGCCTTGTCTGTTGTCGAGGGTGTGCTATTTACAGAGCGGTGCATGTGTTGATAGTACGCTGTGTGATCATGACATAGGATTTCCGTTCTGAGGTGAGATGCAAATTACGGCCAGATTCGAGGTCTACGTCCCGGTGACACGGATAGTCATAGTGCGTGCGGCGAGATGGGAACAAAAAATCGTGATACAGAAGACGGAAGTTCGCACGCTCGACGTTCTGTGTCTTGTGCCGGTACAAAAATGGGCTCGATCGATAGAAAGTACTGCTATGTCAGTATCGATCACTCTGTAGGTCGAACGCACAGATCATGTTATATTTACAGGTGCCCAGGCTTCCCCCCCTTATACATTTGAGCGTAAAGGATTGGCATAATGTTGGCGTACGTACAAAGGCCCTTCTGGATGCACTGTAAACAACGGAGTAAGCCCCACGACATGTCGAGTAAACCCCATAACATGCCGACGACCTCTCAAATCGGTACGCCCAATCAATGGTGTTCTGCATTATTATCTAATGTATCAACAAGGATTGTCCACGCCCACATTGCACAAGGGAAGAGAGGACCTTTGTTCTCGAACATGATACATAATCGTATGTCATATTGACCACTCCATATTCTTCCCCACCTTCCCGCAGATGGTCTACACGATCAAGGGCGATGAATTCCGAGTAGCGTTCGTGGAGGAGAGCGGCGGCGAGGGTGCCGTGGTCAGCGAACTACACAAGGACGACGTGGCCTCCTTCCCCCAAGGACTCATCCACTACTAGCAGAAGCTCGGCTGCGAACCGGCGAAACCCCTGGCGGCACTGAATTCTGAGCACCCCGGGGTAGGACGATCACGACTCGTTTCTTCGAGCTTTCCACCTAGGACATAAATGCAAACTTAAACAAGCTTTGCACAGTATTGTTGGCTCATTATTTTCGACGGAACACTACGCACGACGTAGTATCGAAATTGTTACTTGTAGATTGAACGTCAAACAACGCCCAGTGCTTGAAGGTGTATACATACCATACATACCACGAAAACGCGAACTACAGGACATGTTGTTTTGCGAAAGTTGAAAGATATGGCGCCTTATCTTTCGAGCTACCCACAGAGAAACTCAACATCTCATGACTTCGAACAAGTCTGTTTGCGCAGCTCCAGCGATTTTATTACGGCCCGCTAGCCCTGGATCAATCATTACACTATCTTCAAGCCAAGCGGTAGTTGATCGCTTGAGCAGCTCAACCGGTCAGAACCAACAATGCGAACCACTGCAGCCCCAACCAAAATATGAGTCAATGCCACCATATGTATTTATTGGTGTGAACTAAATTTCGTGGGCACCTGGCACTGTTGATATAGAGCACCGTCCTGAGTCGGGACCATTTTGCTGGATCCACGCAAGAAGTGAGTGCGACAGGGCCATCGTGGCCGAGTGGCGAGCCATGCCGGATACTTGGTGCTACAGTGTATGCAACCTTGAACAAAAGAAGACACAATGGATACATCTTAAAATCGTGTCAATGCGGTGGCTCTACCGTTCGAACCCTCCAAATGGATCTCGCAACAAGACGGGCTCCGCACGTATTCACCATAGTCATTTCATTATTTTCTTCAAGCTCGTACACGGCGAGGCAGGAGTGGAGTCAGGCTTGTTAATGGGTAGGAGGCTAGTGATTGCATGATGCCGTCCTGTAGTGCGATATGTCGATCGAATCGCTTGTTTCCGGTTGTTGTATTGCCTTTAAAGGCCTTGAACGACCAGGAAATACCTTGGTGCAGGTACTTAGAACGTATTACAGGAATGTTACTTGAGAGGCGGCGTAATTCAGATTGGAAAACGGGGGAAGCTCCGTCCAACCCCTTTATATTTCGTAGTGCTCTAAACTGAATAAAGCCGCTCTTTCTCTGTCTATAATCAATCAGTACATGTGAGTATTTAATGAGCACGTGATTATTAGGGAGAATTCTGGGGATGGATGATATATGTCCCGCACCGCATCACCTCACAAATGGCGTTGATGGCGGGACAAAAGCTCGGCTGCCTTGTTGTTCAGAGGTGTGGGAGTGGGTCGTCAAGACCCTCACCTTTGACCAAAGTTCTAATTGATGGAACCTTAATCGACGAATGTCCCACAATTGTGTACTTATGCCTCCTCAAAGTTGGGTAGTGTTGTGGTATTGCCTTGGAGTCTCGGTAAATATGCAAGTGCAAGTATTGGAAACGTGTTAGTACTTTTCGAGATGCGGGTCTGAGAGGGCAAACCGAGGGGACAGGGCGACGCGAAGAGCTATCCGAAATATACGGATACCGCTCATCCGTTCGGGTTTTGATCGTGGTCTAAACGGCAAATGCTTATCTTCTTGTATCTCTCAACAGTCGACACACGTGAGTGAAAACAAAAACCTTCTTAACGGGAAAACCTGGCAAGGGATGCTACAGCACGAGCCCTGCATTGCAGCACCTTGTGCCATGCGGACAAGATGTTCCGCGTGTTGTTCACTCGTCGCGCCGACCCTATCCTTTCTTGAATTCGCTGCGTGCCCGGGGTTGACTGCCCCCGTTTTAGTTTAGGCGTTCACCGAACTTTGGCAGCCCCGACCCTCGAGCGTTTTCTGAAGGCACTACCAGCTGCACCCGCCCTGGCTCGCCTTCAGCGCCTGGAGATTTGCGGTCTTCATCACGACGACGATATACTCTGATGGTGGGCTCTCCTCCAGATTCGCGCGTTAAGTCAATACTCGTACAGCGCAGAATGGAAATATCTTTGTTCGTTGAATGGCGACCACGTGTGACGATGTATAGGTCCAGTGACTATTAATAGTGTTGTGGGCCCTTATTGAGACGGTGGTAAGGACAACGGTGTTTGTTAGGGATAATATGTCGAAAGTAGTTGTATAATCAACACTGTTAGTCTTGCCGTTTTGGAGGGACATTCCGGCTGCATTGATAAATAACCTCTCGAGTTCTCGCTGTGCGCTATACCTTTGAACTCCTCGCTCGGTGTTCACGATACAATTGTCTTGGCAGGTTACTCGAGTCTCACGTAAGGACGGCAGCCGCGGAGGTTTACCTCGCAGGACCCGCTTCAACCTTGTGACAAGTTCAGCCTTGCCAAGAGTGACGTTGGTTTTGTTTTAAGTTGTTTAGCTAAGTGGCCCTGGGTACAGATACGAGAAGAGCAGCCTGTCTTTGGCATGCAGGCCGAATGAAACGTCGACAATCACTTTGGCAGCGGTTTCTAGGTTTTGAGTGCCTGAAGCCCGGCAGCAAGGAGCGCCATGGGGTGGGGTCGTCGGGATAGCATCATTGCCTGGACTCGCCGTCACCGTTGTCATAATCATCATCATCATCATTTTCACGGTCATTTTACCATCCTCATCATTTGCAGGAGCCGGTGGATTGTCCTCACCAGGGGTGTGCCTAATCCGGGTCGCTGGAAAGCTGTCTCACGGAATCATTGCAAGCAGTCGCGTGTGATTGCCAAGATAACACCTTTCGTATTGACATAAACTGTGCTCACCTCGGGACTACTGGAGCTTCCAGAAGTGCCGCAAAAGCAGCGTGGGGTCGCCGAGAAGGTTCGCTTTGGGACCAGGCTACAGTACTGGATCATCTGTAGATACCCCTCGGCGGCCACATTGTCTGTGGCAGCTGCCTCGCCATTAAATGAGACTGCTGTAATATCGTATCTGCAGTCTCTACAAGGTCTTGTGTTTCGTATATCATGAAAGGTCCCCGTTTGGGTTTCCTGGAGCTTTATTTCTGCGGTCGCTACGACAGTTTCGTCTGATACAGCCGGGGCATTGTTCCTGAGTTGCTGCACGGTCTTTGTCTACTGTAGATTACCTGGGGGCCATCTGGTTCCTACCAAGCCCGAATCAAGCGGGACGATAGAAACTCGCGCAGTCGAAGAGTCTAGGATTTTGCTCCGCTGCTGGTTGCTACTGCTGTATCATGTTTGTACCACACAGTCTCCCAAGCTGCCTACTTCGAGACGACCACGGCACAACGGATAGTCGCGCCTCAAGCCCTTGATGTATCGACGGTTGCTAAAAGTGCACCTGTGTGTCCGTGTGTGCCATGCCTCCTGTGCCTCCTGTTGACTGCCTGGAAAAGGAACCAATCCAAAAACTCAGAGAGGTGTAATTAATTGAATACTGCACAGTGGACGGGACGACGACATAAATGGACACGTCCTTCAGACTTGGAAACCAACCGCGCCGCCACGGTAAACACTACAACATCAGCACCGGTGGCACAACCGAAGTCCAGCAACACCAGCCCCCCACCCTCTTGCCTTTTTGACGGCCAATGTACTTTCGTACGTGTGTGTGCGATTTTCACCGCGGAGTACATGCAATTTTAAATCGCATTCCCTCGTTCCTACTTGCAGCTGTGGCACAGGTTTTACATCACGCTTACGTATATCGTCGAACCTCCTGCTGTCAAACGCAACGGACACCCGCTCGGAGGAAATGTGGACACCTGACTGTGATGATGCTCCCCTGTTTCAACTGGCGACGCCCCCGGGGCTTCAAGCCAACCACATCCCGGAGGAAAACCTTTCACAAAGCTGAAACATTTCCAGTGGACCCGAACGGTATAAAAACATTTGGACTTGACCGTGTAACCAGCCCTTTCACCGCCGTACCATGGCCCTTGCATTGGGGAACGTTTTCGAAGTCGGAGCTCTGGCTGACGCTGTCCTCTTCCATGAAGGAGCAACGCTGCAGACACTGTAGTCGAGCCATGGCGGGTGCCTGTGGGAGTGCCTCTATGAGGGCCGTGAGAGTGGGAACATCGATGTTCAGCGCCCCCTGCGACAACCACGCGGTGGCACGGGAATAGACAAGGCACACAACGTTGTCGAGTGAACACAGCGGGCCACAGCTACAGTAGGGAGAGTACGTCCATTTCGACCACGAGTATTAATACCGGTGTTCACCTTTCGTTCGGGACAAATTGCTTAGAAATGAATGCTGTAGTGTACGCTGGCTTGTGCAACACACAAATTGCCATTTGGTCAAGTGGCGGGCGTCGTAGTGAAAACGCCACCTTAACCCGTTGCGGCGATCGGAAAAGACGTGTACCGCCACGCGCGCGCAACGTACCAAACGCATCTCGATTGTGAGACGTTCTGCTGCTGTGAAGCGTCGCGCAACGTGTGTCGTCGTCGTTAGGTTTGTGAATGTTGTTGCAAGGTTTCAATGTTTTTTAATTCTATGTATGTACGTATACTTATGACATAATTGCAATTGCAAATGTTTCCACGAAAGACTCAAAAGAAGGAACCCGTCATCTTTCTCATCTACCATCTACCTGCAATGTCTGCACCGCAAAAGTAGGTGATGAGTTTGTGTCGATCGCATTTTATTTTTATCGACTGAAATGTCTTTAACAAAAGCATGTAATATACTAGCTGCGATTTCGACAAGATGTTAGGAGCTTTGTTTTTTTTCTGCAATATTTCTTCAATTGGCAGAATACCATACACATTTGTCGTACGGAACTCCTGAAAGCAAATATGAAATTAGTACAAAAGGTTCATCTCCCCCGAAGGCGGCGCGTGCCGTAGTCTCGTTATTCTTATTGTTATTTTTAAACGTATATTTTAGGCCGTTTCCACGTTTTTACCTTCAGAGCATGTCTTCGAAAATTTGATCGTGTTTCTGCGATGCCAACAACTGCGTGAGACCAGAAATAAGTACAGGTGCAGAAAAATCAGTATGTTGTTAGTCATGCTACCAGTATTACCTACCGTACGTTGCTGTTATTGTGAGTGTACTTGGTACATGATATTCATCATGTTGATTGTCTTCACCGAGCCTATGTTTACTTTCGTGTCTACATTTCGTTTTTTCCCCGATTAGGTCGACTCTGGTCTGAATTGCGTGTATCGCTCTGCTTCCAAAGTCTGTGCTTTTCGCCTTGCCGTCGTTTTGATTCGTTGAGTTATATTGAGGTGTGTGAGCAACCTCAATCAACTGTGCTGTCAAATGCTATAACCATAGCAAACAACACAGGGCTATAGCCTGATACGCTTCCCAACCTGAGTACATTGTGATGCGTGTATTGGACAGTCCGGGTACATTATGAATGTTTACGTTGGCCGATGGCCAACCTTGACGTTTGCACACAGCTCGATATATTTTTTCAAGTCAACCAGAGTGCCCTCCGTCTCCAGGTATCCCAGTGGCCACGCGTCTAGTGCAAAGGTGAAGCCCCTACGTGTCACGGGCGGCGACGTGTACCGCACCCAGTGCCTGACTTGAAAAAAAAGATATTTATCCGCTGTGCATCCTGCCGAATCGAACAGCACAAAACCGTAAAGCCGTAAGTTGGTGAGCCGCTCGCGCGAAGAGGTTTAGGTGCAGCCGTAATATGATACGGTTGTTGGGTGGACTATAAATCCCCTGACGTCACAGGGGCCTTTCGCGTAGCAAACCTGTAATATGTGCTACCACTACAATAGTCAGTCGTGATATGCGGTTCGTGGTGAAAGATACAACATTAGCGGATGTTGAAAAACATCAAACTGGTATCAATGTAGTTGGCTTTATTGTGTGACCTGAACATGCGCAAATTTAGCTAATTATAGTTTATCACCTGTACAGCCTCGGTGAGCAGCTCGAAGAAGCGAGTCGTGATGCTCACCACCCCGGGCTCCTCCGAAATAAGCGCAGCCAGAAATGTCGCCGGTTCACAGTCGAGGTTCTGCTGGTAGTGGATGAGGCCTTGGGGGAAGAAGGCCACGTCACTCTTTGAGAGATCGCTGATGACGGCACCCTGACAGCCGTTCTCCTCCACGAACGCCACCCGGAGGTGGGTGCCCTTGATGGTGTACAGCATCTGTATCCAGAGCAGCGATGGGGATGGCAAGGCGTTGGCCGACGCAATATGATATTAACAACGCAGACGTTCCTTCAAGATAGACCGGTTCGATTTGATCGGCGATTATCAGTGCTGTAAACCTTCGCTGTAAAACGGGACCGAGAAGAGGTCTTGTCGAAGAACTCTCGACCTCGCACCACCGCAGCAATATCCTCGACGTATGAACTAAATGCCTCGACTGCGAAAAACGCGTTGTATCCGTGCTCGATCTTAATGGCGTATGCACGCCGATGTGTGGGACGGGAGGTATAGCACCTGACTATTTTCTGAGACTTATGTCCTCACTTGAGGAACTCTACGTCCACCTCGCCCGATTATTGACTCGGAGTCCAAATGTATGCTTCGTATGTATCCCAAAAACACCTTCGTAGTCGAGTGATTTTCTAATGCTCAACGTTAATTGAAGGTTAGAGTTGAGCAAAGGCAAAGGCAAAGGCTGGTAGCCTTCCCCCCCAAAAAAACACATCCAAAACGTACACTTCTCCCTCCGCCGGCATGTACGTCGCCGGCTTATTGCGTCGCATGTTGGCATAAAGTATATCTCGAGTTCGCCCTGTTCTTGTTGCCGTAGCCACAGCAGTGCAGTCGCTATTGTTCGCTGAAATTGTATCACTTATCCTTGCTCTGATATCCGTATGAGAGAATATGCGCGTCACCTTCGATTACTGTGCGCGACGAAAGCACCTCCGATTGCGAAACGGATTGGGCCCTTCATGGTCCCGAAATAGCATATCCACCCTCCTCTGCTAGTGTTTAAAACTATCCTCGACTCGCGATGCGTACGAGGTACCAGTAGTCGTGTTAAATAGCCTTCTTACCAGGCACCAGTGGGCGGTTAGGATTAAAACAAGAATATTCCGCCGCATACCGGGTACCAGGTACAAGGTACCAGAGACCACCAACAACCACCCTCAGGTCAAGCACCACCACCACGACGACCACCACAACCACCACCAAGCTGCAGGAGCTTGTCGCTGGTGGTGGTGATTGTGGTTGCTGGGTCTGGTCGTGATGGTGGGAATCTGAATGCCTCTGTGTGCTGCTGCATCACTCGTCCTTCAGGCACCAGAGATCAACAACCACCATCCTCAGCAGTAGCAGCAGCAGAAGCTTGTTTGTGGTGGTTGTGGCAGTGGTGGTGGTTTCTGCTGCTGGTTGAAGTGGTGGTGGCTATGGGAATCTATGTGTCGCTGTAGTTCTCGTAGTCATTGTCGTTTATGTTTCCCCTGATAGTCACCAGCTGAAACGTTTCCACGCCGAGACGCGCATCGCTGAACCATGAAAGCGAAATCGAACGTAACACTAACCTGGTATTGCGCGTTTGAAGGATAAATATATATATATTTTCTTCAAACTTCGATATATACCCGGCACCCCACTACCCTTTTTCGAGATCGGAGAAGGGATATATGTGAAAGCCTTACTCGTCGTGGGCGTTTGTGCGCGGCTCCTGAGATAGATCAGGCAGCCCGCCGCAGAGGTGAATATTTCAGCCGGTGTCAGACCAACTGGTTGTTGCTCGAGCTCCAGCTCTCAGAAGCTCATACACAACCAAGAATGAAGCTCAGGCCAATGTTTTTTTTACCGCTGTTGTCCAAGACGACAGGATAAAAAGGAGGAGGAGAGAAGAAGAGGAGTGCAGTCGAGCGCGTGTGCACGGTCGATCGATCACGGAGCTCCCAAGTCTCAGGACCCATCGCATGCGGTGAAAACCAAAACTCGAACACAAACGTTGGGTGAACTGAACGGCATTTCAGGGTTTCCTCGCAAATATCCGAGATAACTGATCCCACAGGGTTCCACCGCATACTGCTGAACCAGCATTGTTCATACCGCTGTTTGTACTGCCGTAGCACTTTATACTGTTGCCGTGATCTACTCGCTACAGGCGGCTAAGTTACCGATCAGCGACTCGGTATAGACTACTGGCTACTACTGGGTAGCATGGTAGCTATCCTTAATAATACACCTTTTTTTTATCCCACTTATTATCTTCGCCCTTCTTCTCTCTCTCCCTCTTCAGTCGTAACTTAGATCCGGGATCACTAAGTAGGCTCTTCTCCCTCCTCCCCACTACGATACTTGCCTTGCATTTTTATCGCGAGAAGATTTCAGCACTTTCTT
>JBBMHQ010078420.1:10922-25242 GCA_037834295.1 Postelsia palmaeformis
GATAAGGGGGAGATCATGTCATAGGGATCATCGTGCCCCCCTTCCCCTCACGAGAAACCTAAGCCGGCTCAGCTTCCGAGTGAGAAGACGGGGGGAGTTCAGTATACTTGTGGAGGCATGCAGAGGTCGACTCAGGCACCGACACTAACGCTGACCGTATGCCAACTCGTACATTTCACCAGTTTGTGCACTTCGAGACTATGCTTTGCCGGAGGCGCGGGTGTAATACACACCTCATCCTGACTTCGGTCCGCGGCACCAAAACAAATGAGTACAAGCAGATCACAGCAGATAACAAGACACGCCATGCCGTAGCCCTTTGCACACGACATATCAGAAAAGTGGGTCCAGGGACCTTCAAGCCAGATCCCCGGCTGTATTTTTTTCGCGAACAGATGATTTTTTTCTTTCCTTTGCGAGCCGTTTCATCACGCTTCCCGTGCCCAAGTCACATCTTGATTGCTCCAAAACATTGAGTAAAATACATTGAGTAGCCTTTGTTGAGGTCCCTTGAAACTTTCCACGAGTATCGCACGCACGTCAACGACAGAGCTACTGTTTTCGGCAGCGAAGGGGGCGCACTAACCGCGACGTTTTACGGTATCACTCAAGGCGAATTGGTCACCCGGCAGCGGACCTATAAGATAGACACCTTTTCGCACCAAGCAAAAAAGGGATACAAAGGTAAACACCACCACAAGCTACCAGCATTATTGCCGTAGTTCACCACGTAGATCACCACACCACCACCTGGGGCCAATGCCGACTGCAAAATCTACTGTAGGCCTATCGCTACGTATTGCGGGCTTAGTGTGAACCTAACAGTAGCTCTCCCGCCAGATGGGGTTTAAGAGAGTGATGCCTGCACTACTTCTCATCTCTCAAACCACAGTAGAAGCAGTCGTGCTCACCAAGAGTCCGCATACATGCAACATCGCCATTTCCAACATTCTGCTATTTATCCAGCGAAACATTAAGTGGGCAACGCGGGAAACAAACAAAAAGAAGCGGTTCCTCAGAGCTGGAAGACACCACAGCGGTAGGCAGCGTGTCAAGTTCCCAGGAAATGCAACACCGCCTATAGAAAGGTAACGATGTAAACCGGACATCACATATGGATGACCACGCACGGAATCAACTCCTCGCTTGTTAAAAACACAACACGTTCACGAATCGGCTGCTCGTATATAGCGCGACAGCTAAGGGCGTTGCAGGCACTGCAGCGTCTGCTGTTCCTCCCATTTCTGCAGCGCCGATAGCAGTGGCGAAGTGCTCCCGTTGGAAGCGCATGCCTCACAAATTTGGCGACAACATCATTTGGCTTGACTAAGCCGAGGCTTCAACTACAAAATGAAGATGAGTGCTTCACCGCGGTACCAACCCTCCCGCTCCCTTCTAGCCAACACCCTTTTCGCCAAAACCCACACACTTGTGCAGACCGAATTGAACAGAACCGAATCAAAACCGAACCGGAATCAAACCTAACCGAAATGACAAACACACCGACAACAAAAGCGGCAAGAAGGGCTTCACAGCAACGCGGATAATCAACCCATGTTCCGCTCGCTTCGCTTGTCGACCAACGCACACACGATGGCACCCACGGACTCTCAGGGGCTTTCCGGCCGTCGCATGGCCACTTCTAGCTTATCATAATCTCTTCTAGCCTCTTCTGGCCTGGCACCGCGAATGCGGATTTACGCCCATCCGCTCTACCCAACTCATACTAACCTACATCAGGGGCTTTGCGACACCCGCATATCCTCTTCTAGCCTCTCATACTCTCTCATAGTCCTTCTAGCCTCAAACCGCGAATCCGGCTTTACTCCCATCCGCTCCACTTCACTCACGCCAAATACAATGTCAACAAACAAGCAAGCAGCGCCGCCGTTGGCCGCCTACCCCCCCCCCCCCGCCCACGCGCCCCTCCTGCCTCCATCCGTCTTTTCCCTCGTAACCCCTGTTACCCGCTGTAAAAACGGCATCAACAGCACCGCATTACGAATCCCCGCCGAGGAAAAAAGCGCTCCGGCGTCAAGTTGTCTCAAGTGATATCGCGGTCTGCGCTACTTTGGGTAATGACGACGGGGGCGTGGGGTTCGAGCCACCGTTGCGGGCTTAAGACACGATGTCACTCTCGACGACGGGCTCGGGGTGGCGGCCGTAGTACATGCGAAAAATCTGAGCCGGAGAAACCCCCACTCTTGTATAGAGAAACAAAAAAATCCAGTTTCTCCAGAAATTCACAAAGGGGCTGTTGCCTGGCTGTTCCCACCTATTTCCGTGGAGGGTGGCATGGTGACGATCGTACCCCGTCGGTAGTCGGCAGGCGGTTCCGCGCAAATGCAGGGCAGGCACCGAGCGCGCATGCGCGGTAGAGCGAATGGTGCGGAGCAGATTGGGGCAGACGCTGCGATCAGGTTCGGCACCTGAAGCGTGCGTGCGTACGTGCATCTCGCGCACGGTGCACCCTGGGCTGGTCGAACTGATCGGACCACGTCGGCCAGCCAGCCCACTGTTAACAGCTGTCTAGGAACGCTACAGTAGGTGCACCTCGACATAAATTACAGCTACTCTAAACACTGCTGTAGGTTTGCAGGTTGACTGCGGCGGAAAAGGGGATACTGTTGATGCATCTCCCTCTGTGCGATCTGATTCGCTGATTCGCCGCTTATGACACAGCATTCGCCGACGAGGAGCGAAATCGGCAGTACCAACGTGTCGGGTAGAGCCCGACCTGGAAACGACGATGCACACATTCCGCGAGTGAAACCCGAGAAAAATGCAGAGCGAGATGTCCAACCCCTGCGTACCTTCTGGGGGCGCACAGTGCCGCTTGGTCCAGGACGAGAATCTTCCCTCCCCCAGCTTGCTCCTCCTTGCGAATCCGCCGGACCACTTCAAAGTCCTGGAACACGCAGGACGCAAGTGAACGGGAAGGCACAATGTCAGCGCATGCGAACAGTGAAATACACAGAGAGTAAGCCCGTGAGTCGGAAACGTTTGGGTCCAACACGGACATTTCGCAAGGGCAAAACTACTGCTGCCGCTTCGACCATGGCGGCAACAGGGCGCGAAAGAGACAATCAACCTTGAATAGATTCGGCCAAAGTTGCTGGTGTAGGGTGTGCTTCCAGGTGCATCGCTGCATCTCTCAGCACGGAATGTTGTAGCAGTAGCTACAAGGGCAGAACATAACCGCGCAAGCAACATCGCGGAGCAGCAATCGTCGGCGACTAAATAACGCGTATCCGGGCGAACCGAAAGCCACCGCCGCAACAAAGACATTACACAACAAAAACGACAACCTCCGCCCGGTTTGCAATCACAAAGCTAGAGGAACGAACATACTTTTTTTTGTCACCTCCATCATCACGATGTCTGGGAAGCCTCCCATGTCCCTGAATTTGTGTCCGGTGAAGCAAAACGCCTGCCGAACACCGATAGGAATGGTCGCACGAGGAGGACGGAGCGAGCGCGGGAACGACCGTGGTGGTCGGAACTTACATAGAGTACTATTAATAAGACCACCAACATCAGCTACCTCACATAGAGTATAGTACTAAGAGCACCAACAGCAGCTGCTACAACGGGAGCTGTAGCTTAAATCGACACACGATACGCGATACGTATGCGGAACGCGGAAGTGTGGTGAGCTCGAGTTTAGCTTTCTCAATCCACCGGAGGACACTAAAAAAAGGAGCACTGATAAGAGCGGCGATGCAAACAAGGAAAGGGATGCCACTGCAGTCATACGGTCCTACTGCTATCAAACAAGTAGTGATGGTAGTGATGGTGCAATATATACGGGTAAGCTGCAGTATCATATTGTTCATACGGTTGCGGACGTCGCAGGACGAGAGGAGGGTCGCTGGTAAGGCAGAACAAGCTCAACGCATATCTCTATTATTATTAGTAGCTGTGGTCGCCACATCTTGATCGTACCGACTAAGGTCCTGGGGTGTTTTTTCTTCTTTTCTTTCTAAATCCTCCGGCGGATTGGTGAAAATAAAGTTTAACCTCACCACACTTCCACGTTCCAATTTCGTGTCGTGTGTACAAAGACCTGTCCTGCAGCATATCTATTAGTACGCTTCCATGCACCTGCACTCTATACGCTTTTGCTGTTGCCGAGCGAGCGAGCGATCGTTCCATACATGGCACTCCGAGCCTCTCCCCGCCACACTATACAAAAATCTCAAACACGTCCATTTTATTCCTGCCGTTCTCAATCCGACACCTGCAATAAGGACTCCAAACGAAATTCATGAACCGGAGATGTCAAAGCCGTTCTGCTTGCCTGGTCCCCGTAGGGCAGGTGGATGCTGCGCGTCCTGTAGTTGGTGATTCTCTCCATCATGGCCATCCCGAACGGTTCTTTGCCGCGCAGCAGGGCTCGGTTGATGCCGAAGCCAAAAGTTGACATGAGGACCGTTGGGTCGCGGAAGGCGTTGCGCAGCGTGACGTCGAAGGCGGGCGGCACGATGGTGTCGGCGTGCACGAAGAGGAGAAGGTCTCCCTTCGCGACGCGCGCCCCGGCATTCATGGCTGGTCCACGCCCCCCCACAGAGTTCGTCGTGCTGTGACCGCACCCGCATGACAAACAGAGGAGGACGTTACTGGAAGAACGAGAGTCACAACACAGAACTTTGGTGACCCGCTGCTGCTGTTGCTGCTGCTGAACGAAAGGTGGCACGCTCGTTAGCGGAGCGTTGCGAGTGTGTAGGTTAACGCACAAGCGAATTTAGGGCGGTATGTGCAGTAGTGCTGATGATGTACTCAACTCTCCTTGGACAGGTATGCAAGGACCGTAGAAGGTGGTACATGCTTGACGAGTATTGCAAAACGTCAGTATCCTACTTATAAGTGGAGCACCAGGAAGTGGATGTTTTTTTACACCGGGATTGGATCGCGCGAACCTTCATGAGGAGGGTTCTTCAGCAGCTATCAATACCCGTAGTAAGTCTAGCAGTGATGCTGCTGGTTAATGCGATTGTTGATTGGGTGGGTGCGATATCGTAGCACCTACCCTAAAATATCGATCGCCGTATCATCAACGCAGAGGGACTGCTTGGGGCAGTATCGTGGTACGAGTGCATGCTCGCGCTCTTTCCTGCAAATTTTATCTTCAATCTGAGCAGCATCTACTTATGTAACATGAACTACTGCTGTACAGTTACTTGTGCAAAGAGCGAAACAAACATCAAAGCAAACCATTAACAGTACCAGGTACACCATCTTCAACGTGAGCAGCATATACTTCGGTAGAATGGACTATTATTTAATAACAAAGCTGCTGCTTTTGTGCAAACAGCAGTAGAGCAAACAGTAGAGCACAAGAGTAGACAACGATACCTCACGCGGTTTTCGGCCAATCAAGGAGAAGAGACGTGCATATTCTATCGACCCGCAAGGCCGTCCGGTCCTCTCTCCGATCCACCGTCATCTTCCTGGTTCGACCCCCCACATGGTCATACCATGGTCAGACCACGGTCATACTCAGATCATCGCATCATCACCACCGAACTGTCTGCACTTGCCGCGTCATACATTACCCATTAACTACTACCAGGTATACGTCCTGGTCTGTGACCACAGACCGAGCACCCGCGATTCACGAACCGCATCATCGAGCGGGCAACAGGATCGAATGATCGAATGCGACATTTTGAGCGGAAAACACACTGCTGCAATGCCGTGAAAATGACGACAGGCCCATCCGATACACAACACCACTTTGTGCACGAACGCGCGCAACACCACTGCACTGCTTCTGCCTGACCGGTCGAGGCTGCCCTTACGGCCGGCCGTGTTTTTTTTATTAATCGCCACCGATATATCCCATGGGGCCGCTTGGTCGCCCATGCCGACCTCGGGCCCTCCAAAGGATCAGGATTAGGGTCGGGGTCGGGGTTGGGGCCTGGCCGACGTACATGATGTTAATAGACATCGACTAAAACGCGTTGCACGCATTGATGTACCAGGTGGATTTTATTATTTTATACACGAGGTGATGTATGTACTGTACATCTAGGGGTACCTGATACTGATACCGTTGCACGTGCGGTATGTACCTGATCTTGACGTCTAGCTTGAGCGACGCTACGGCGGACATGGTGTTGTCCTTGCAACCGGCATCCACGACGACGATCTCGACCAGGGACTTGTCCTGCGCAGCCACGGATTACAGCCAAAGCACCAGCAAGTACCATACGCGGAAGGAGCAAGTGCACATCAAGGAGCGACGTCGCCGAAACACGCACGTACAAAGTGCGAACATCAAGTACGGACAGGGATAGCAGAAACTTGTCGCAGGATAACGAACGACGCACGTACCCATCTCTTTGATATCACAACCATGCCGACACCGTACGTAAGATGCAGGCACTATAATACTGCCTCGAGGGAAGAACGAATACTCGTGGCCATTTCTTATTTCTCTACTTGCGGGATGAATAACATGGCTGAAGAGGCGAGGAAGAGGTACCTGGTACGTGTCATAATTTCTCATTTCTTTCGGTGGCTTTCACGTACATTTCATCAGGCGTGCATGTCAACGACGGATTGACGCGATAATAAGGCAAGTCGTAGTATTGAAGCACAATACAGCAAGGAAGCGAGGCCGCACTGAATCACCGTACCTGAGCCAGCTCATCAATGGTCGTTAGCGTCAACTTGATTCCGTCCCCTTCGTTGTAGGCCGGCACCACGACGGACACCAATCCTTTGCCGACATGGCATTCCGTGGGTGGTGTTAGCGTCGGCGCGAGCTTCTCTCGTTTCAACGCCCTAAAGCAGCAGTGCGGACCATCCGCACAAGGAATGGCAGGAAGGAGCGCGGAGGGAGCACAAAGACGCGTCAGACTCCATACTATCATTCACCATCCTCATCACCATCGTCCTTCGTCGCGGCGATCGTGGGAATAGGAAAAGCAAAGTCACGCAACTCTTCAGTTGAGGTTGCATCGATTCCTGCAAGGAGAATCGTTCGGGTACCAAGCGCGAGGGGGTTGCGTACGTAGCATATATATGGAGGCGGCTCACCAGTAGGCGAATAAAGCGACCACGAAGAGTCCGGCAAGAAGAGTCGTCAACATCCCACGTCAAGGAAGGTTACTGCTACTGCTGTACTGGTAGTTTGTCCACGACTGCTGCTGCTCTGCTGCTGCTGCTGTCTGAAGTTTGGTCGCTACCGAATGGGAATAGATTCCGACAGTCCTGCGGGCACTCCGATGATATTTCTTCGACAACACTGTTCGGAATAAATTCGGTCGAATTCAAACGTGGGGGACACTTGGACTACGTATATACTGCTGTACAAAACTGGCACTTTCTGCTGTAGGTTCGTACAACACTGTCACGCGGCGAGATGGCGGACGACGACTTGTATGGGGATTTGGACACCTCAGCGGATGCTCTGAAGATCAAGGGTGTGAGTGTGTAGCTACTCGTGTGCATATGCGCCATTTTCGCACAACTAAGAGATGTGCCAAACACCTGATACCAAGTTATCTGTTCCGCGATTCAACATCCGACGACAGCACTCCGTTCTTTATAGTAAAGCTTCAAAAGAAAGCCGGGAAGCAATTGACGATACGCTTGACTTGCATTGAACTATCATGTGTGCCCGTGAACCTTGCACCTGTTATCACCCTTCTCACGCCATCCCCTCTTCAATGCCCGAACTTCGTTACCGTGACTGCTCTGCAGCTGGAAGCCGAACTCTTAAACTCAGAGAACCTGGCAAAGAGCTTGGGCGAGAAGCTTTCGGCCACTGAGCAAAAGGCAAGCTACCTGCCAAATGACCCTCCAGTATCAATTATCGACACCCGAAACAGCCAAAACAGGAGTGCGACGTACGTAAGAGCACCCGGTACCTGGTATACCATCTCTAAAAAAATCATCCCAAGGTCACGCGTGCAAGAGAAACGCTCCCTGTGCGTGCAAGAAGCCCTTTGCAGAATAGTGCACCACCCCCTCCTAAGTTGGAACTAGTGTGGGATACTTGTTTCAGTCGTGAAAACCTTCCTTGCTCCTTTCTCCTTGCCAACGAGAGATGCCGCAAAATAGCGAGGAACGGTAGTACCAACCCACGGACACTCGCCCTGGAACCACCCATGGTGTATCGCAGTTCATGGATGAACCCATGGGGTGCGTCACGGTTACACCACGGTGTGAGTCACGGTTCACCCTACGGGCTGACCTTTGCTCGACGCCACGGCTTCACCATGGAACACACCACGGTATGCCCCATGGCATACACCATGGTCAAACCATGGTCCGGGTTCACCATGGGATGCCCCATGAGGTGGGTCATGGTAGTGGACTACTGATGGCGAAGCCCATGGGTAGCAAGCACCGTGGCAGATACTGTTGTCACATGACCCATAGTGATGCCCTTCGTCGATGGATGATGTGATGGTGAGACGTGCCATGGTCCATACCATGCGGGTAGATTTAGGTTTTCACCATAGCACGCCCCTTGTCACACACGATTTCATTGCCTATCCGTGGGTTGCACCACGGTATACGAAATATTGTGGGCTGACCCGTAGACGAAATGTCCACCCTGAAATCGTCGAGCATCATGGAATAAACCATGGCGCGCCGCATGGTCCACCTTGGCCTTGACAACGGGTCACTCAAAGGCCATGGGATGTACCATGGTACACACCATGGACCCATGGACTGTACAGAGTCCATTCCAATGACGCACGTTTTCCCCATGGGTTGCAGTATGGTCCATACTATGGTTATCCATGGTTGGGTTTATGGTGTGCTCCATGACCCAGCCATGGTTGTGTCCACGGTATGCCCCATGGTCCATACAATGGTTAACCATGGTTGGGTTCATAGTGTGCCTCATGGTCTGTCTCACTATTACTAGTGAATATCACCAGATTCTGCTTTCTGTTCTCTGTTCTCGGTTCCCCTGCTGCAAACGGTTCAAGTGTTTTTCGTTTCCTGGTACATCCACACTTTCCTTTTCTTTGTAAGTCAACGTAGTCACCCTGCTACCCCAAGTCGACGCCATCTGTTTATGATGTGCAGTTGTATGTCTTCAAAAAGAGAAGGGTGATGTGGACACCAGGCCCCTTTCACTATTAATAGAATGTTACACACAAATTCGAAGTCACCAGAGGTTCTCCACTTTGTTCCGTGATTACCGGAAGCACCAACCCACCTCGGTGTTTCCTCCACACCACAACCACACAAGAGAGAACGTGTCCGGGGCTCCGCCCCGCATTCCTGCAATTTGCAGTTTTTCTATGATAGTTCGCTATTATAGTTTGTGGATGATCTACCTTTCGTATCCAGCCGTTGGAGTTGCACTGTCTGCTTTTCTTACGAACACATTCTACACTTTGCGAGGTATGTTCTCTGCTCGTAGTTTGCAAGCACAGGGCTTGCATGTTATGTATAGTAGTTATCTCTCTAGGGTGTAGAATCAGCATGGACACTACTGTTTTTACCGGATGTCGAAAGGTGCAGAGGTCGGATTAACGCGAAGAAAACGCACATGTGCTGCTTTGCACAGCTCTGCATGAAGGGCCAGATGCTACACCCCGCACGAGTAAGATCCAATCTTGAAAATCGCTCTTGTCCTGTGGCGTGCGATTGGTGCTCTTGGCCTTGCATTGCATTGCGCTCGGTTTGATGCGTGTAAATTGTTCCCTTTTCGAGGAACTTCCGACCTTCTACGATTGTATAATATACTTCGTATGTAGTCAGTCTATTCACTCAGTTTGCAAACATGAGAACCAAATGATGTGGTCGAACTCACAGCCCAGCTGGCGAATTTGCGAGCAAGTATTACTCGAATTCGTTAGCAAGTGCCATACACCCAACTCTCAAAACACGGCGTCTATCACTTTGATGGTGATCGTTGGATGATACTGATGACGCTGGTGATGATCGTGCTGCAGGAAAAGCGTTTGCGGGAAGAAAATGAGCAGCTGGCGAAGAATATATCGTGTCTTTTCAACACCGCCCAGGGTGAGATCGCTCGGAAGGACAAGTGGATTGATCAACTCCGGTTGGAGCTGCAAGTCGCCACGGACAAGATTCGCCGTGATCGGGCCCGCCGATGACAGCAGCAGCAGCAGCAGCAGCAGTTCCCGATGACACGCGTGTCGAGAAGCTCTGGGCGCATGTGTTGTTCGCATCGCACGCCATGATATACATGTAGAGGATGTTCCGCAGGCAGTGGCACGATGCCACCAGATGTGGATGTTCCTCAGGCAGTAATATGCCCGCACGTACCCTGGGGCCAGGTCATCTGTATGTCGCCGGTGCACCTCGTTATAGCCCCTAGCAGTGTTGGTGCGAAATACGGATGGTATGCACTATAATAGTATATGGCATCGCGCCAGCACTAGTCGCACGGAGTGCACTATATTTGGTATGATAAGAACTACGTGGGAACGGAGAACGAGTTTTTGTGTACGTACTGGTCTACTTTTTTTTCAAGGAAGTCTTCGATTTGTCGTGTCGAGACTCCTTGGGTGTAGGTAACAATTATTCGCCCGTGGCTAGTGTCCCTAGCGACACGGGGACCTCCCTGAATGTGCTTCGAGCTGTGCATGACCATTGGTGTCAATGTTACATTGAGATGATGCGTGGGGCGCTTGTTGCGAATTTGTACTCGGTATGTCAAATCATGTTTTAGCTCACCCGTCACGTGGCGGATTCTTAAAACCAAATATCACCCACTACATACCAGATAACCGTAAGTCGCAAATAAGACAAGGCGACTACTCGCGAAATGCACAACCACCGTTCATACATCGTGAGAACATCGGTCCCGTTCTAGCACAGCAGCTACCTCCCGTTCCCTCGCTTCGCCTAGCTTGGCTTGGCTTGGCTTCGTTCAGCTTTGTTTCGATTGGCGTTGGATGGCCTAGCTGCTTGACCTCGCTCTGTTTGATTTATCTTTGCTCCGCTTTGCTCTGCTTTGTTTGTCTCTGTTTCGCTTTGCTTTGCTCTGCGTCGCTTGTTGCTCACTTCTCGCGCCGCACCTACAGACTGCGAAACCCTCGGTCTAGACAAAAAAGCTCGCCTCCGGAACGCGACCATTGGGCTCCACTCAGCTTGTCTACGTACTACGGCAGCGCATCTGAGCTCCCGCCCCCTTCTGCCTTGACACCAGTTTCCGTTACGTCGTCCTCACCCAGCAACACCACCTTAATCGGCACACCCATAAATCCCGCCGCCTTTCCTCCTCCGCCTCCGCCGGCCACGGCCAGCCTCCTTCCGTTCGGCGAGACAGAGCAACTATAGATGGGAAACCCTTCCTCCGTCGACAGTGATACCAACGGCGCTGTTCCATGTCCACGCGCGCTACCAGCATCCCACGCGCAAACGGTTTCATCGCTAGACCATGACAGTAACAGCTTCGGCTTCGCCTTATCTGAGCCCTCTCCGTCGCCAGGGTAGAAGGCCGCTCCGTACACAGGTCGGGAGTGCCCGGAAAATTCCGAGCGCACCGTCCAAGTTTTGGTATCCCACACGGTAACCGTGCCGTTTCCCCCGCATGAAGCGAGGACCGCTCCGTCCTCCGACCATGCCAAGCTCGTCAGGTGGGTGTTCGAGCTTCCCCTGAGCACCTCGGTCTGCCCCCCCCTGGCCAGGATGTCGCCGACACGCACGGTTCCATCGCTGAGCGCGACGGCTAGGGTAGAGCTCCCTGAGCCCGGACGGGGCTTGGCGTCGAAAATGAAGGGAATGTCATCCGGATTCCGCTCACCGCCTATCGAGTGGTCGCCCACCTTAGACAGAGCTCGAAATGCCACCCGCTTCCGCGTTTCCACGTCCCATAGGTGTACGGTAGAGTCGCTAGCCGTGAGAAGACGCAGCGTTCCCAAAGGGGGCGATGAGGCGTCGTTTGCGTCTTCGCAGTCAATTATAAACTGGCAAGAGTACACTTGGCCGTCTAGTCCTTTCGCCTGATTGCGGTGCCGCAGCTGCCCGACGACTTCCAGAGATTGAAACCGCTCTACCCCGGTCTCCTTGTCACCACCACCACCACCACTGGCGCCGCCGCTGTCATCGCTCTCCCGGATACCCCACAGGCGCACCATGCCGTCCGCCGAACCGGTGGCAATGGCGACGGAACCGTTGGCCCTTCCCGGGGGCGCCCAGCATGCGCGCAAGACCTCGAACTTCTTGTTGTGGGCCTGGAGAGATTTTACGCACGTGCCGCTGCTGAGGTTCCACACGCGGGCCGTTCCGTCCTCGCTGGCGGAGACCGCTGCATCTTCAGTAGGATGGAACTGCTCGTCGGGTGAAAACATAAGAGGGAATATTTATTATTTTATCAAGTACTCGCTGCTTTGGGGTTGACCTTCGGAATTCGAAGACGACAATTAACGCTGAGTGTCTTGTTGATTCGAGTGTCTGTCATTTAGTCACATTCAGGTTGCCGAGGTTAACCAGACAAGCGCGAGCAGGCTGCACGCGGAGAAAGCTAGTGGTTATTGTGTTCATCGAATGGTGTGTGACAACAAATTGGTGTCGCACTCCACCCCACCTGAGCCACACGCAGTGTAGGTCATACAGGTGCCCTTGTTGGGCCCAAGGCGTTGTTGCCCACACAAGCAAAGAACTGCAAGTATATATTATATGCGTTGTACGGTAAACGGTGTGAACGCAACAGCATATCCATAGCTCGACACAACAATAGACTGCAAGCGCTCAAGGCTTTTCATTTGTGCTGTATGTGCTGTCTGCAAAGACACGTCTGAGTGTACCTGCTACACAGCAGCTGCTCGTGTGATGACTACTTTTCCGGAGCACGCGTCTCTCTTCGTTCACAATGAGGGTGATTGAGGTCCTTGAACATTTTTTTTTTAACGCGCCAACAGGAGTTATGCTAAAACACATCATCAGTAGTAGGAGCGCTGGACACAACTGCTGTATCGTGTGATACCCGAACTGCTGCAGTACAGTAGACTGGGTTCGATTTGGTTATGCCTGATGGTTCTAGAGTAATCACACGACGTAAAATACCGTATGAGACGGATGGAAGCACGCCCTGGTGATCACTTTTTGACCTTGGAAAATATCATCACCGGGGGTGCTTTTATTGGGGTGTGTGGTGAATAGCGTACCCCCCGTGATAAGCACCATGAATGGCAGCCCCGCCGTTGGGGGTTAGGATAACGAGGGGGTGTGAACACGGGACGTCGGTTGCTAACAAGTGGACACAGACTCGGCCAGATTACAGGGGGTGTGACAACTACAAGGTGCGCTAGCGGTATCTTTGATTGCTATGGAACGTGAACAGGCCCCGGCAGACTGCATGGGGTGTGACAAAAACGGGGGGGTGTTGCAGGAGGTGTACAGATAAGGGGGAGTGTTAACAAAAGGGTGTGCTACGTATTGCATAAAATTTTTCGGTCTGAGGCCAGAGTGTTTCCTCATTTCCACGCAGTGCCAGTGATAGTAAGGCTCCCGCATATACCGGTAACCAGGGGATGATAGCGAGAAACCCGCCTTTCTGCGATCTTGCAGAAAGTTTACAGGTACCGGTACCACATTCGATAGCGAAATTCACGAGGGTCGCACCTCAGAGATCTAGTACCACTGAAAAACATATTGCTGACATATTGATGTCGGACCTTTTTTTTTCGCCCACACCAAGCACAAAAAATAGCGTTACCGAGTACTGGCATCGTAGCAGTGCGTTTCGATTTGTAACGACGGATTCCGCGTTTGGCCACAAAACTACCGTATCGTACCCGTAACGGTTACCGGTATCAAGCGAAAGTGGAAAACACAATCAACTCTGGTTCAGGCTGATACCGGTATCCATACCGGCGGGTGCATGTTGTGGGTGAATGGTGTCCACCGGGTGTGATACTTTGGAGTTTGATATGTTTTCAGGCGTACGTTCGAAGGGGGTGTGGTATTCAGCGTACCCCCCGGTGATGAGGTGACAGTCTTGACGGTGATGAAGTGACAGTACTAACAGTTGGATAAGGTCTTGAGCCAAAAAAGGGCCATTTCGGACGAAAAACAGGTACGCAGATTAAAACCATGTAAAAAAACAGACGCCAGGAGCCTGCGATTGGCCAGCCTCGCATCATACTCAAGTACCTGTCTTGGGCTTAAAAAACTGGCCAGATACACCTGGTTTTACCTACTCTTCTCTACAGTGGCTTTCAACTGTTTTGCCTGGTTTTGAGTCAAAATTGACCAGATACACCTGGTTTTGTCTTTTTTTGTCTATACCAGATGCACACCTCTCTCTCGGCCTGCCCCGACCTCGGGGTGGGCCGGAGTCCATCTGAACCTACGACGGTCTACTGGTGGTCATACG
>JBBMHQ010078421.1:0-11933 GCA_037834295.1 Postelsia palmaeformis
GGAAGGGAAGGGAAGGGAAGGGAAGGGAAGGGAAGGGAAGGGAAGGGAAGGGAAGGGAAGGGAAGGGAAGGGAAGGGCAGGGAAGGGAAGGGAAGGGAAGGGAAGGGCAGGGAAGGGAAGGGAAGGGAAGGGAAGGGGTCGGGGGGTAACAGGTAGGTGTTTCGTTTACCCTAGTCGTTTGATCGTTGACGATGCAACCGTTTCGAGACGGAGCCGGGGGAGGGTTGTGGTATGGTGCGTGAATGATACGTGCTACCCTAGAAGTATTATTGTCAGCTGCGGGTCTGGAAAGGTTTATAGCACAAGCTTCCACGCTGGTCACCCATCAAACGTACCCAGAAACAGCATGCAGTCCAACGTATTTTAATGTCATCGGTGAACTATCGCATGAGTGTGCATATACCCATCATGTACTTGAGGATCCGAAATTGTTTCCAAACGTGTCACTTATTTTTTCTATTCCCCATCTCTGATTATTGCGTAGCGCTTGTTCCATTCGTATGCACCAGATTAACACACACACTAAGGGGAGTCTAGAACCCAAGAACTTTATCTATAAAATAATTTTGAATGCCTACGTATATCTAGTTCACCAGGATGGTTGCACGCCGGCTGCTGCGCGCCCCAGGAGGTGCATCAAGCCGAACAGGAGAGAGCACGTCGCAGCCGCCGCGTCTGTCCCCCACCCCTCCCCGAGGAAGCGATCGAAAACTACTCCGCGGTAAAACACCTGTTACTTTCGTGTTTTGTACGTATATACAGACGAGGTAGGTACGTATTTACGTAGGTAGGTAGGGTGCAAGAAACGGCGGAGCAAACAAACGCAACACCACGTGAAAATAGAAAGGAGGGAGGGGGCTCAACATTATCGCAACTACACCGATCGATGTGAAAGTTCCCATTCTTCCCATCCGGTTTTTTCTTGCGAATACGTAGTCTTTTGGAGGGGGGGGGGGAGGGTGCCAGTCTCGATAGTGATTTCATCAATGGTCCATGGTCAAATGACTAAGGCAAGCAACAGATAAGTACCCCCCCCCCCCCTCCCGCCCTCCCGCCCCGTGCTTGTGTGGGGAGGGCTGGGCCTGCCAGAAAGAAGGAAGGGAGGTCTACCGGTATTTACGAGGAGGTAGGTGGAGGAAGAAAAGAGGCATAGGTGTTGGCCGGGTGGCGAAGAAAGCAGAGAGGTGGAAACAACTATCTTCGTGGGAGAATGTTACGTGTACAAGGAGGGACGGGAGGCGTCGGAGGGGAGGGGAAAGGATGAGGAAAATAGACGAATGTGACACTGGAGAATTCTGGCACAGATGCCAGGTAAATACCGAAAGACTGTCGCTCTCCGAGGAGAGAGACAGGGTGGCTCCACGAAAAAGCAAAACAGGGAAGGGGACTAAGTAGGTACCGGTATTTTAGTTTGTTGTGATACTCCCGACGATCAGGAAAACACGTGTTGGAGGAGTCTTAGGGGCGGTGCTTCGTCTCGGAAGGGATGCGTGGTCAATGGTCACATGGCCTACATTAGGCAAGAAACGAACGAGTACGCTCCCCGCCCCCGCCCTTCCGCCCCCCCCCCCTGCTCGCGTCAGCCGGTGCACAGGAGCAGTTAGTCCCGGCTGCCCACCTCTTCCAAGATGGGATCTCTAATCATGGAGATGACGGCGTGTCGCAGTGTGTCTGTCTCCACCTAAAGCAAAACAAATATCGAATGAAAACGCGGTGAAGAAGTTGACAGTCACGGGGAATAAAATATTTGAGGAGGAGGCATCATTTCCTGGAGCGTACCACACAACAAATCTGTTCCATTTCCATCGTCTGAAAATGTAAAACGCTTGTTTTCGACCATTACATCCACCGTATAAAAAAACTACATCGCGCACGCACGTAGTAGACCCCAATGGCTGCAAAGAAATGAAAGATGCTGTCAATCAGACCCGATTTGCTCGAACCCCCCCCCCCCCCAACAACAATGCAAACTCCCCTGAAAAAACGGCTTTACTTAGCTTGCTCCTATTCTAGTGGACGATACGCCGATTCAGTCTTTTTATTGGGATGGCATTTACTTGGGCATATTAACGGGGTCAGGGTTTTGACACGAGGCGTGATATTTTCTTGTGTAGGCCGGAGTTTTTAGGGGTGGCTTAGAGGTCAGGGTTTGGACAAGAGGTGTGAGCTCTGTCGTTTGTCGGTCGATCGGGGTGGGGAGGGGAGGTGAGGGCAGTGCTGGTACGGCGACGAACCCTAGAGGTCGGCATAAAATTATACGAAACACGATAGGTACACGCGAGAGGCTTAAAACCGTTCCTTACCGGAAGCAGAGCTTTTCTTTCAGAGAAGTTCCAGAATTTCCCGGGATGTTGTCCGGCGCACAACTTGTCCACATTCCCCTGTTTTTGTTATTCTTGTTTTTTTTCCAAATGCATGAAGTTTGGCTTTTCTTCCTGATATATTTCCCATCCATAAAAAATCACAAAAATCGTGACAACACTGCCTCCAAACCTTGAGACAAATTCCCTTTACTTTCTACAACTTGGGGATTCTGTTTTTTTTTAAAAAAGCTCTCCTACATTAACGACCCTGAGTTTCCCTTTTTTTGGTTCCCCTCTTTTTTTTTTCTCTCGTTATTTTTCCTTGTCGGGAATATTGGTAATAAGTGGATCAACAATTGAGGCCCATGAGCGCGGTAATTTTGGTCAGAGTGGTGGTGGTGGAGAACAAAACAACCCCCCCTTGGGATTTTTCTTTCCAGGAGAAATGTTAATTTACGGGTGAGCAACGCTGAAGCTCCTCATCATGCTGCCGCACACTGATTTGTTGAGGACGGCCAAGACACAGCAGTAGCAGTAATAATTTTACTGGACGTGTGACAGGCTCGTGGCGTAGTAGACGTGTGGGCATAAGCTTCGTGATCTGTTAGTGGCTCGTTCAGATCGCAACCTGCCGTCGCAGTAGATTGCATGCAGGATCTGTACGACCCAGGCACCATGCCCCTAGTTCTGCCGCTTGTACCTAGGTCCCACCCAGAACCGTGCGCTAGATCGTACAGATCGTACAGATCATACAGATCATACAGATCATACAGATCATACAGATCATACAGATCATACAGATCACACATATCACACAGACCATACAGACCATACAAATAATACAGATCATAAATATCATACAGATCATACAGATCATACAGATCAAGGATAAGTCTGCCCCGGAAGAGCTAGCTCATGCGGTGGGATCCTAATGACCTGTCCAGCATCGTGCATACTATTACGGGGGGGCATATTAAATAGGACCTACCGTAAACACAAAAACCTATATATTTCAGTATTTTTACCGGAAATATTTGGTCCTATTTACTATGGGCACCCCCTGTATAATAATAGTTTCCGCTGCGGTAAGGTCACAGGGGGTGTACTCATTTTCATGCAGGGCCGTAACCGTTTGCCCACAGGCCCTTGCACCCCTATTTACAATGCCGGGACGGAGCACGTCGGGTTTTCACCGACCAGGCAGACGTTGCTTGAACCAAACGCGAAGCGAAGCGTGGGGTTTTTAGGCGAGTCGCATGAAGGGTGAGCTGCACCCTACTACGAACTGCTTTTGAGGGACGGATTTTCTTGCATATGGATGACAGCATCAGTGACTTTGTTTAATTCCTGGTGTGGCCACTTCCAGGGACAGCAATGGGTTTTACTATGTAACTGCCTCGTGGATGCCTCACCACCTACACACTTCGTGATGCGATCATCCCCCTTGTGAGGAGTAAAGCTTCTGCCCACACAAAAACGATCTAGCTCGACCGCCACACGCGGTACCCGCGGGAAAAAAATAAAAAAGGGGAAAAACGGCACCCTGGCTGTCTAGTTCACGCAGTAATACTGCGGCGCGCTTTACAGCGTCGTCACCAACCGACGCCAACCCAACCTTAATACATATACATAGATGAAGATATAGATATAGATATAGATAGGTATACAAGGTATATTTCGTATATTATAAGGTGAGGGGAATGGGTCTTGTAAACGCGTGCTATTATAGGCGTGCACATACAGCACAAAACGCGATTTCCTAAAAGAAGGCCGTCACCTCAGGATCCACTACTATAGCGCTGTGTGTATCGCCCGCCCCCGCCCCCCTCCCCACCCAAAAGAAGGAGACTTCGAAGAAAACCTTCACCCGTTACGGTTTCATCCGACAATCAATCAGTCTCATCCCATGCTGGGCCTGTTAATAGTAGGTCGAATGCATCGATGTTTGTTTGTTGTTCCGTACAAAACGATGTCGGTCAAGTGTACTGCAGTTCCTTAGTCGGGGATGTTTGCCTCGCAAAGCGAAAAAAATGCTATATCATGCCTCTATCGTAATGGGAAGGAAGGAGCAAAGACAGCAAATGGAGTAGACAAACCGAAAGTTGGCACAGAAGGGTGATAGACTTGGTGCGTGGGTTCCTACTTTTGTTTCCGAGGTATTCTTTTTATTTCGGGAAAAATTATGAGCGATCAGTATTGAAGATCATGCTGCACATTGTCGGGTGGCAACGAGAAATAATAATCGTATACTGCAAGCAATGCTACGGCAGCAGAGGTGCGCCTTTATTTTTCTGAGGCTCCTTCCTCAACTCACTCGAGGGTCTCTTATGCTATCAGTCACTAGAGACGCACTCGAAAACGGACTCATGGAAAAAGGGATAACCTTAAGGCCTACTGTAGGTACACTAATTTTCCACAAGCGAGAGATGACATTCCGACAGTTCTGGGTCGAAGGAACCCCGGTCGTTCATTTTTGTTTTACCCAAACTACTCGAACTGTGCTAACTCTCTATACTATTTATCTTGCCATCCGACAATGCGTAGCCTGATCTTCCAACATTGATCACTCATGACTTTCCCGAAAGAAGAAGAGCTCGAAGCCTAAAGGATATCCACGCATCGTAGCGCGGGTCTGACGAGAGGCGTGGCGCGATGAGAGTATGTAGCATTCTGTTTTGCCTTGCAAGGCAATTTGTTTTTGACGGACGGACGGGGGGGGAATCCTCAGCCAAGGCGCGGCTGCCCATCCTCCAGAGTCATCCCATGGTACAG
Organism: Postelsia palmaeformis; assembly: GCA_037834295.1. Taxonomy (NCBI): domain Eukaryota; class Phaeophyceae; order Laminariales; family Laminariaceae; genus Postelsia; species Postelsia palmaeformis. The sequence continues at coordinate 5,076 of JBBMHQ010078421.1, forward strand.
GGCATTAGCCAAGTATTAGCACATTTATTTTTTCGACCGGGGTTGAGTTTCCTTCAAAAAGCGAGAACAATACCGGGTTGAGCTTCCTTCAAAAATGCTCTTACTGCGGTCAGTAGATTATTCTCGGGGGTACATATTTACAATATATATATATATATATATATATATATATATCGTGACCAGGTTGTAGCGCCACCAAACATTCCTCGATACCATCTGTTCCTCTTTGGTTTGGTCCCCTCTGGATGTTGCTTCTCCTTCCGGTGAACGTGTGCAAGTATTCAGCGTGCCATCATGTGTTTGTGTGTGTGTTTTTTTTTGCAATTGAAGATAGGAATACTACGGCAGGGAGAAAACAAAAACAAAGAACCCCCCGAAAACAAAAACATGAAATTGAAATATGCATACTCTGTTGTATGACCTCAGCTCTGACCTTCTCGAAACAGGCCAAGCCTGCCAGGGCGGGGAAGTGCTCGAAGGAGGCCAAGCCTAGAGCCACGCCCGCGACAAGAGACGAAAGAGAAAATCCCGCTACCAGCAGCGCCATTTTTGCGGAAAACCGGCGTGTATCCCTCAGCAGCGTGGGTCCCCTGATCGTTCCGGCCAGGTGGATGGGTGGGCGGGTCGGTGGGTGGGTCGATATGGGGGTGCCATGGCAGGGGCTCATATGATGAGTGGTGGTAGCTTATCACGGGGTCGATATGTATGATTATGGCTGGAATATGGATACACACAAGGGTTACGAAGACGAGGGTAGCTTGTAGCTTGGGGCTAGTCCGAAAGAGGATAAAAAAAAATCGGGGGAAAAAAAAAGAAACGAAAGAAACGAGCATAATTTTTTTTATTTCTTCATTTTTCGTGAGACAAATACCCGAATGAGGGCTAACGAGCGAAACAACAAATCATGAAAGAAACGAACAAGATGCCGAGTCGACTATGTTATCCGGTGTCTATTCTCCAGAGCGAGTCAACCGCCACGGCAGCACGTGATCCCCGGTGACAGCGCTTCACGATGACGGTGGATAGACGCGGCTTGCACACGCGAGGCACCTCTCACAGCAGGTCGTTCTCGTGGTTCAAGTTGCGTATCGGCCATCGCCGTTCGGTGGCAGACGTTTCAATGTTGAATGTTGAGCGGCGCTCGAATTCGAAACAATTACTGCCACAGCCATCACTTCCCGACCCCCCGACTTCTTGCGAGGGTACTCCTTGGTAGCACCCTACCTGGTACACATGTATGCTCGCCGCCGATAGATACTATGCAGGATATAATCGTGTATATAATATGCATAAAAGTGAAAAAGTATGCCCCAGGAAACATATCCCAGATCATGCTTTCTCACCCGGTGACATGAGCTGGATCGTTTAGATCAGGAACCTATCTGCCCTAAAATATCTAGATCATGAATCACTAGTATGGATCGGATTTATCTGCTAGACATGCGATAAAATCAGTACGGCGAGCCCGCCGATTAACCGATGCTTCTTCGACAAGCCCACAGCTTGGCCGACGCTTTTACGAGTCCGTCAATTTTGTTGTCGAAGCACGCCCTTTGGCCAACAGTTCGACGGGCCCACGCGACCGGGCAATATACAACGAATACAGCAGTACTCGTGTCTTGTGAGTTCCTCTAGCATACCAGGTAGGCGTTGGAAATACCGCCGCAAAAAAATCTTACTAGTATAGTCAGACGTGACACCCGGGAAGGAAGGGGGGAGGGAGGGGGGACTGAAATACACTTTGAGTTGTAGGGGGTTTCACCGGCCACGGCTCCTGGCTCGGGTGGCAGCTCCCGGGGAAAACCGGTGTCCGAGGACGTGCACGACTAAGGCCGTTGCGATGCCCATGTCCAGAAGGGTGAACAGCTGCTCCCACCACGCCTGCATGAGCGAGAGAGAGAGAGAGAGAGAGAGAGAGCTGTATGCTCTAGGTTTTGCCGTCGTGAGAATCGCGTACGGCTGGTAACTGGACCCTGCTACCAGGTATTTTGTATTATCTCTCGATCGCGAGACAGAGGCTCAGCAATGTCCCGCCCCCCGGTTCAAGCCGTCGACACCAAAGTTTCGGCGCATGATCGCGAACATTTTTCAAAGCAGAAGACGGATTAGTTATACCAGCTACATGCCATGCGTATCCGAGAGGTCGCGCTTTTTGTACCCAACATGCACGACGACAATGATATTTACACTTTTTTGCTCTGCGCTTACTTGTGCTCACGTACGTACGTATGATACGTACGTGTACCTGGTGCGTATACCGCCGCTACACTGCCTTTTTTTTGTTATTTGTCACTGCTGTTACTTTCGAGCTCAACCCGTGGGAGGGAGGCAGGCATGCACTCTATTATTATTATAATAGCCTTTCCGCTACGAACCCCAGGTGGTGTCGTCCCTCTCCCCCCGCACGGTGCTTGTCCTTCGTTTCTAAACTGTAACCTGCTGCTCACGGGTATATATGGCAGTAACAAACTGCTGTAGCGTGTGTAATATATATATATATATATATATATATACTGGAGTATATGGTATGACAGTCCCCGGTAGCTTGATAGGTAGTCCGCGCGCCTGTCTAGATCAGTTTCGGGGGTTGAAGTCCCACCGAGTGCATGCTCAGGGGCTTTTCTTCCATAAAAGAAATTGAGTAGCGGAAAGCGCGAGAGCGTAAATCAGCGGCATTCGATAAAAAACGACGAGCGGTGGGAATGCTGAACCCTATGCGCGATAAAAAATAAAGGCATGTACCGGGGGGGAAAAGGGTAGACACCTGTGACCACGGCTTGTCCAGAAGGGCGTCGAGGGTAACACCTCCTACAAGCTAGGATGGAAGGTGAAAGTGATGATTAAAAAAAAAAAAAAAAGTGCGCAGAATGAACAATTATGCATATTATTGTCCTGTTGACCCGGGTAGCATCTAGGAGAGTCACTCACCTTATATCCTTGACAAGGCAATACATACCTGGTACCATAAAATACCTGGTACGCGCGAACGGCCTATCCTTAACTCTCTGTAAAAATCTTTAGAAATGGGGTATCGACGAGACGTACGTACCTGGAATATATTTACGCAGGTTACAAAACTGAATATCAACTTTGTATTCAATCGAACTCACAGCAGCCGGTGGATTTCATAATTTCACCTAAAAAAAGTTACAACGAACAAAGATCGAACGCGTTTCCTTTTTTTACCTTAACGGCGGTAACTCCAGGCGAATATCCTTGCAGGATCAGTGCATATATAATAATATGCAATCCATTCCTGGTGGCCCCGGAACATAACGCTTAACTCGATTTACAATGTTCGCTCACCGGAATCGCTTGCTCTGCATTAGGCAGCACCAGCTGCAGTAGCACGCGCGAGCTCCTCTCGACGATCGCCTTCGACACAGCATCCGCAAGAAATACGCACAGCAGCACCTCGGCCTGGATACGAACGGTTGAGATAATCGAGGCAGATGGCGTCGAATACACGGGCTGCTCGTAGCCGAGGAAGTCTCTTTTTCTTCTTCTTTTTCTTCTTCTTCTTTTTCCTCCTTCGAGGAAATCCTGTCCACGGCCGCCACCTTCGCCACTCCTGCTTCTGTCGGCCGACAGGAAGTCCGGCACGGCGGTGTCCACCTGTTGGAACAGGTACGGGGGTATCATGGAGCCTACTCCTGTGGTTGTCGGATCTATGCGGGTTGTATCTTTTTCTTCTGTTTTTTTTCGGATTTTGGTGGTTTTGGTAGTGCTGAAAAGGCCGTACTGATGCGGGGCTCGGGTTATGGTACCCTCATCGCGCTCAACCTGACCGTGAGATCGCGCCGCACCCGCACGCACAGCAGCGCAGGCCGCCGCACAAAGAGCGTTACCAGAGGAAGAATGAAAGGCCTTTTGAAGGATGGGCTCCTGAATATTCTCCGTTACTTCCACAACCCGGAGCTTGTGGGCTCGATGCTGCTCCTGTACGTTATTGTGAGTCGATCGAACCCACGGTGTTGCGAGCTTTCCCTTTTGTTCGTGTCCTGTCGATATGACCAACTGCTACGTTCAAGGATGTACGATAATGTAATGATCATTTGTATACTAATTTCGTTGAAAAAATGTATATTATGTTTTCGTACATTCGTACATGTTGGTGTAATTGTGTGTCAAACCCAAAGCCGTTTTTTTATTATTCTTGCGCACGACAGCAGCAGCACTGCTTTGGGGGGACTGGTGATGAACATGACATCTAATAGCTCTCTTGGTGTATTGATACAACAGGCACCAGTATCTGGTACTGGTGATGCTGGTACAGTAGGCAGTATCAACGCACTTGACCCGGAGATGAACTGGCATATTGGTGCACTGGTATATATTGCAGACAGCATCGCTGGTGTACTGACTGGTACAGCAGACAGCAGCAGCACTGGTGACACTGGTGTAGCAGACAGCAGCAGCGGTACTGGTGGCACTGGTGCAGCAGACAGCAGCGTGATTTGCTGACTGCTGTGCAGCATTCCCACCACTGCTGTCTGCCGTGCCATTCATACATGCATATGGTGTGAGCGCTACACGCGCGTAGCGGTGAAGAAGGAAGCACTCTGATGATCCTGATGGTCCCTCGTCGGTGTTGCAAATGGCTGCAGCGAGAGACACACATACATGTCTGCCTCCATGCCGATGTCTGAGGCGCTGTGGTCGGGTCACATCACCCGTCTGTTGGGGGAGAAATGCCTCTGGCGCTCGGTATCCTTTGTGCTCTGTGCCGTCTCAAGGGCTGCCAACTCCCAACCCGCAGCTACTATTACGGGGCATACCGTAGTGGGGAGGGTGGAGAAGAGCCTACTTAGTGACCCCGGATCTGAGTTACGACTGAAGAGGGAGAGAGAGAAGAAGGGCGAAGATAATAAGTGGGATGAGAAAAAAAAAAAACTGTAGTAAATAGGACCGGAACCTATATACCAGGTATTTACGGAGGGTAATAGTTAATAAGACCTGGGGTCAACACAAAAGCCTATATATTTACCTATTTTTAGTAACAATATTTGGTCCTGTTTACTATGTATGGTCCCTCGTAATAGTAATAATGGCGCTGTTGCCTGATATTAACAGTAATAGCACATTTCGCTCTGAGAACAAAGGGTGATATCCAACCTACGATGACGTCGACTTATCACTCGTAGAAGTAACTGCTGCGCAGCCGTTACAGCAGAAGCTACAGTCGGTAGTAGTATTAATCGTATTTGTTAGGAAGGTCAATTCTTACACAGTCAGTCGGATCTGTCAGTCGATGACGTGTGTTTTTCTTTTCGACTGAATAAGGCCAAATCAGCTTTTCTTATACGAGTACAGTCCAGAAATATCCTTTTCGACTCAACTTTTTTTTCGACTAAGCAATCCGACTCGCACGCACATCCAGTCAAAAAAAGTCCTCGATTCGACTTGGATGTGCCAGTCGGATTGCTCAGTCGAAAACGTGTGTTTTTATCCCACCGCATCCCATACTACGGCTGTATCTTTACGCCACTCCAGAAAACCACACCCCAGCACCACAGCACACAACACCACAACAGCGGCGTTGCTGGCTTGGCTGTTATCACTGCTGCTGCTGCTCGCCACGGGTCAGCGTGGTTCAGCAGTCCCTTAGATCAAAACATCGAATGCCTCCCGACAAAACACGAAAACCAAAGAAGAGATCCGACTGACGATAAGAAGTAGGCCCAGAAAAAACCAGTCGATTGGTATCCTTCAGTCGAAAAGGGACGTTTCCGACTGACGGATCATCCGACTGACTGACTGTGTAAGAATTGGCCTAATAGCAGGGTTGCGCACTGGCAGTCTCAACCAGCAGAATAAGATGCTGGCTTGGCGAGAGCTCAGTATATAGGCTGCATCAGTATCGCGCTGGGTTCAAATTGACACCCGTCGATAGTAATAAAATATCGCGAATCCTTACTGCTGCTGCTGCTGCTGTACATTATCTATTAACTACAGTATTATAGTCCGTGCCTGTCCTTTTGAGGTACTGCTGTGCAGGGTCTGTATGTACTCAAGTGAATGTATACCGGTATGCAGTTTTGATCCTGTGGCCGGCTAGCCTGTTCACCAAACAGCAGTATACACCTGGTACGTAGACAAGATGCAGATCCGCACTGCTGTATGTCTCCCCTGAAAAACGACAGCAGGAGATCATGAAGTGAGAATTTGTGGTCTCGAACAGATCATGTACAGATCATCTACACACCATCTAAATATTATCTACAGATCATCGACATATCATTTACAGATCATTTACAGATCATCTACAGATCATTCCCATTTTGTAATCTAGATGTTGCAAGGCAGATAGATAAAATATTTCCTATCTTGTACCAGGGGATAGCTTAGCTCTTGCCGCCGAGTGGGACCCGCGTAATCGGCATGATCTACTTCAGCACATTTATTCACTAGGGGTTGGATCTGTGCTTTTGCAGATCCTTCGCAACCTCTCACATAACGGCAGGCGAGGAACTAAATGATCTATCTGATCGGTAGATGGATAGATCATGATCTTTGTATCTGTCGCAAAAGAGTGTTGAGCTCGCAAATGCGTTTTCTGGACCGTTTCTTCATCGCCTTTTTGTTGTTTTTCGAGAAATCGGGAAGGTGAAGGTTGCCAACACCGAACGAAGAAGTTTTATCGCGGAAGAAATAGGAACAAAAAATAAATTCGGTCGAGGAGAGCCTTCCGAAAATAGAGTGATATGCATTTTATGCTCGACTTTTTCCTGCACCCCGTTTCACCGTTCGTTCGTTCGTTTTGTCTCGAGAGAGAGAGAGAGAGAGAGGTAGAGAGAGAGAGAGAGAGAGAGAGAGAGAGAGAGAGAGAGAGAGAGATAGAGAGAGAGAGAGAGAGAG
>JBBMHQ010078432.1:0-11933 GCA_037834295.1 Postelsia palmaeformis
GTAGGCCGCCCGCGGAGCGAAGCGCCTTGTAAAATATTCTAGTAGAATGTGCGATAGACGGGTTACTTTACGTCGTTTCATCATACAAGAAACCAGGTTTTATTGCGGGAGACCATACTAAATACCGTAGCCAATTTGCGAAAGATTCCGCTGCTCTTACCAACTCTGGCACAAGCAATTGTCTAGAAGCGGTTGTCCTGCGGGTGAGGCTAGGTCGCGTAGCTCAAGGCGCAGGGCTCCGTTGAATCCGAAAGTTGGCCCAGACTGCTCGTATGTGTATCGGCTATCGATTCGCGCGGTATTCACACGAACGTCGGGGGCGGGTTGGGACCAGATCTTGTGAGGGTTAGAGTTTCCTTTTGAGGGGGGACAGACAGACAGACAGACAGACAGACAAGTTCGGAAATAGCGCAACAGGACCCCAAGGTAAACCTAGGGAATAGGACCAAATGTTGTTAGTAAAAATAGCGAAATATATAGGTTCCTATGTGTACCGTAGGTCCTATTTAATACCAGGTATGATGGTCCCCTGTAATAAGAGTATTATTCCCCTCTTGCCCATCTCCCATGAAGGATGATGCTTGTAGATGGTCAAGCCTGCTACAGACGGCGGACCGTGTGAACAAGCGCCTTCCAGTCAGCAGTCTTAGTTGATGTCTCTTTTGTGGGCATGCGCAGAGGCTTTACTGAATAATGGCGATCGATCGCGGGTCAAAATTCTACCTCAGCAGCACGCGCCCCCCTACGTTGCTCCGTGTTGCCGATGCTTTGACCGCCATTCCTTTGATTTCCAACGCGTTTTTCTTTCAAGACTAGGTCCCACAAGAGATTAAGTAATCCATCTTGGGATTCTGATAAGAAAGATTGGCGATTGCAGTGTTGATTGCAGGCGCTGCGATGGACAAGACGCCTATATTTATTTGTCTTTTTTTACACCCAGCAGCAACGGCTGGAATACGAATAATACCACCACGAGCCGCAACACCAACAACAACTCAGCAGTTCGCCCGGAGGAAGAGGAGCCTTCATGCAGCACCGGCCACTGCATAATGATTGTTGACACAACTCATATCCGAACCACAGAGCAAGTAGTCGTCATAACGACACGGGCGAGGCATGACATCACTCATACTGGCGATCACACTATTGGTCGTGGGGGGTTCAATGGTTCATGAACTAAACTGATATTTTTTTCGGTCGCAATCTCGAAGTCCCATTGGGGTGATTATGCTGCGCATTGCGTCTACCGGCTCTAGACTGGTGTGATGGGGCCTATATCACGAAAACAAAACTACACACACAACTTTTCAGGGTGCCCACCTCACAACCGCCTCGCCGGGTATTGCACAAACTCGGGAGGTTACGCGCGAAAAAACACGTGCCTTCGCCGCTCTCTATTACCCGGTGAGCTCAGCCGCACCTCACTAAACAAATTTGCTAAAAAAAACATACACCCAAACGAACCCCGTGCTCCATGAAGCCGCCACGTAGTACATACAGTACACCGGACGCATGCATGGAGAGGTGATTCATCGCTTCTTCGTCAACTTGATCACTAGAGTACATCAGCTTGAAGTTGGTGATGAACTTTGCATGAAGGGGACCCATAAACAATCATCCCCCTATTTCCACCAATGATACGCCATCATAAAGTGTTGTTGCGGTTCGCTTGGACAACAAAAACCAACGTATGCAGCGATACGAAATCCATACCGGCCGAGCCTATCTCTTACAAAAAACACTCTTTACTATTCGGCACGCGGGCCAGTAATTCCACCCCCCCCCCTCGTACCGATATAGGAGCCCCCGGCCAGAAACGACAACTAAAACAAACACCATATTTCTCGCCGATTACAAAAATAGCTCACAAAATCATAAAAATGTTCGTTGATCAACGGCATGATGCGCGCTCATCAACACGACTAACGTTTTTGGTTTCGGGCCCGGCCATTCACGTACATCGTTTCCCATCTTGTGTCCAAACCAAAAGCCCGATCCCGCCCCCCTAGCCCCACTCCTCACCACACCATCGTCCAAACCTACGACAGTAAACGCGATTACTACCGACATATTACCCTCGAATCCCCGTCTCGTCCCGACCCCATTGGAAGACCCCCCAAGATAAATGACGCTGAGGGGGAAATGGGCTTCGGGCAGCGCGCGGGCTAGGCCTTGACCTAGCTAGCGCAGCTGATTGCCCGTCGGGACCCCAGGAACCATTACACCTGCTCCAAGTTTCGAACTGGGACAAACAACCTTCTCGACACAAACTGTAAATATTACCGCGGCCACAGACGCTACTCGTACGAAGCGGCCCTACCCTACTTACCTCTGGTGGACGCTGGCCGTACAGCAGGGCGGAGAAAATGAGTGTGTATACAACAAAACAGCACCGAAATTCAAACAACTCTCTCACGAATCACCCCAGGAGGAGGACTATAGTAGTTGTCGAGACCTCACGATGAACTAAACCGGCATTGCCATGAGGGCCCGCCCCCGCCCGCCCCGTTGCCTTCTGACCTGTCAAAACGTTTGAACGGTTTCGTCAAAACTTGACAACGTGTTCGTCGGATCGTCACAAAGATTCGTCGAAACGTTAGGACGGTTTCGTCGAAACGTCACATTGCTGAACGGTTTCGTCGAAAGGTTACAACGTGCTCATCAAATCGGTAATACGAGTCGTCGAAACGTTCCAACGGTTTTGTCGATACGGTTGTTGCCGAACGTTATAACGGTTTCATCGTACGTGACGGGTTCGTCGAACGTGGCGACGGTTTCGCCCAAACGATACGCAACGATATTTCTCGGAGGTTTAGGTCGAGCGCGGGGCACCGCCCGTCCTAAAATCAAAGTACATTATTACAGGAGGCAGACAAGCAGGTCCAAGCAAACCTCCGGTGGCTACGTACTACTGCTGCGACTGCAGTAGCAAAACATAAAAATTAAAACTCCGTACAGGCAAGAAACGCCTCGCGGTTGCTCACAGCTGTATGACTGCATCTGGTGGACGTCCCTTCGTAAACCGCGCACAACCCCCGCCCACCCTCGTAACACCTAAAATGTTTTGCGCGCTCTACTTCCAGGTTAGGCCAGGAAAGGGCCGAGTGCTAGAATACGTAGGCGCGCCAATTATCGTAGCATATGCCTCTTTTTTTCTCTCTCGTCTCCCTCCCGACCCGATCCGGCGCCCGTTGCGCTTTCGCCAGCCAGCTAGCTGCCTGCGTGCACTGCCCCCCAACCAAAACTCTCTAAAAAAAACACAATTGCTCGAGAAGTATTGCTATCCGACTCCTTTCGGTGGGCGACAGTTCAAGTAGTAGTGCGTGTCGCTAAAAATAACTAATATGTCTGCTGAAGCAGCGTTTTCACCAAGTACGAACTACGCGGTACGTAAAACGCGGGACCCTACACCCCACCTAAATTCTGGCCTTCACAATGTAGCTCTTTTTTTTCTCGAGAAGGAAGCGTAATCCCCTTCCTTCATACCCCTTCTCCAACCAATCGTACGTCTCGCCGCTCCCTGTTGTTTCCCTCCCCAGCCAATTGTACGCCTCGCCGCTCTCAGTGTTTTCCCTCTCCAGCCAATCATGCGCTTCGCTACTATTCTATTCTCTGACCAATCGGATGCCCCGCCGCCTTCTACTGTTCCTTTCTCTGGCCAATCAAATGCCTCAGCGCTTGCTCATACGTACCGCTCCAGCCAATCATACATACACCTCACCGCTTGTTGTTCTTATATTCTCTGGCCAATCGTACACCTTGCGGCTGTTCATACATACTGCTCCAACCAATAATACGCCTCGTCGCTTGGGTTGCTATTCTAACATTTTGCGGCCAATCGGACGCCTCGACGCTTGATATCCCCATCATTTCGGCCAATCATACGACCCGCCGTACATTCATCCTTTCTCTCTAGCTTTCTCTGGCCGATGACACGCCTCGCCGCATTGGTTGTACCTCTGAAAAAGCACGTGTCTACACATTTACCACCTTGAGCTCCGATTTCCCCGCCAAGTTTTCTTCCCGCGGGAATCCTAAAGACGTTTTCCCGCAGGAATTCCAACACCTTCTCCGGGGGAATTCCGAGGAAAAGTTGATGCAAAGGTTATTAGGCACTGCTGTCCCCTTCCTTACCTACCTGTGCTAGAAGCAACGCGTTGCGGTGCATCTGCTTCCACACACACCCCTGAATCTTTCTCAAGCAGACATGAGACATATATCAACCAACGCAACTGAGCATTGGTTGTCTCGTGACCCTCCCCAAGCGCATTTACCTACGAGACACCAGACAGACGACAGACAATTAACTTTACATGCAGATATATCAGTTCCCGCGGGAGGTAAAAAAACAAAAACAAAAAAACAGCCTGACCGCGGAAGTCAACCCCACCCAACCCAACCCAACGCAAAAGGAAACCTCGACATTATGACCGCAAACCACACCCTCTGTTTATCTGCCTCCCCTCCGAACACACCCGCCTCCCCCCTCCGGACATCTGCAAGAAAAATATATTCGGAAACCGTAGTTTGACACCTTGACTGACCTCTACCCAACACTAAATCTAGTATGATGCCTAGTATGATGAAAATTAAACGTCGCCGGCGCCCCAAATAAAACGCTCTACCAGCATCTTTGTTTGACGGGCTGTAGCAGTAGCTGTAGCAGTAGCAGTAGCAGTAGCAGTTCCGCCAAAACGGAGGCATGTGTACCTCTGCGAATGCTTCTGCGAATGCCTCTGCGAATGCCTCTGCGAATGCCTCTGCGAATGGGGGGTGTCGCCCGGTAGCCCCTGGCCTCCGGGAGCACTGTACGTTCATGCCGCTCGTTGCCCCCCAAACCTATAGAAGCACCGCACCTTACCCTCTTGATTCAACAACCAATCTCTTCTGTGACCGACGAGATCAGGATGAGCGAATGTCCAAAGGACGAGGGACGTGGGAAGGGTTGGGGGCGGGGGTTGGGGAGGGGGCGGGACGGGAGGAGAAGGGAAAGCCGAGTCAGCTTCGATCGCCGATTAATAGAACCTTTACTAAATAAAGTAGTTGAAACATTCCACACGTCGAACAGATCATGATCTATCTACTGTAGATGATCTAGTTCCTCCTCACCTGCCGTTGTGGGAAGTTGCGCTGGATTTGCTGAGTACAGCCCCAACCTAAAAACATGCCCTGTACGGATCATGCGACTTATACGGGTCCCACCCACCCGTCAACATGAGCTATAGCATACAAGATCGGGAACAGATCTTCCTCGAAAACATCTAGGTTATAATGTGGAAAGCGATGATCTATCTGATCTATGCGAGGTGTGAAAAACTACTTCAACATTGTACTGGTACCTGGTAAATACGGACTCAAAACGTACCTGGTAGGTATTCTCTGACGACTAAACCTGGTACATAACAATTTTTCATCGGATCCACTAGATTCAGGCGCGATTAGACGCGAGTCGACGAAGGAATGAAGGTCTGAAGTATTCCCGTAACAAAAGAGGAAAGGCGCGAACCGTATTGGGGAGAAGGGAGGGGAAAAAAAGGCCGAAGATAGGAAACGGAGAATTAAGAAAAAAAGTGAGATAAAAAATAAAAGTGCCTCCTTAGTTGAGCAGCTGCGCTAAATTGCTCTGAAGCTTGTGCCACAAGAACAGCACGCGGCTCCCGACACAAAACAACATCACCACGCTCTGCTCGGCTATCAATCTCGAGATACGCTTGACCACGTGTGACCAAATATTTATGAATAGATCGCAATTTGGCGCCTGGACTCGCCATTGACCGCCTGCAATCATCACAACTACAGTAGTATGTTGAGCCAAAATTGCCGTTGATGTACCATGAAAGACTTGTACCCTACTGAAAATGGCATATATTCCAGCGAGATGGAAGACGCCAGACGAATGCATGCTGAACCCCCTATATGCTACTTACGGCGGTTGCAGGTTGTATACGTGAGGTTTCAGGTGAAAATCAAAACGTTGATAGCGTTAATCAATAGATGAAAAACATCATCATTTGTAGGTAACGTTTTCATGTTAAAAATATAATTACGTTAGGTAACGGTATATTATTGTCATTATCATCAATATTAATAGTGAATTTCATCCAACCCATTCCACTTGAATATAGAGCTGACACACAAAGTTTCCGCTGGCCTCGGGCGAGCCACTGCTGCTTCTCGTCCCGTCAGTCAAACCTGTTGATTCGACACACAGGGCACCCGATGAGGTGTGGTTTGGACCATGACTATCGCCTCCGCGAGGGCTTCGACCTGATGCGTGCGGCATGGGCGCAGCCGTTTCGAAAGAAATTTGTCCGCAGATGATCATAGAGTGACCCTCATGCGGACAGGCAAACAGCCACAAACTATTTTTTATCCCGTTAAACCACAAGTAAGTACGTGTGCCACTTGTAGAACAAGTGTAGGCAGTGATAATATAAGACGGTTGAAGGTTGTATAGGTGATGTTCTGAGGTAGAAACCAAAACGTTAGATAGCGTTAGTCAATAGGTGAAAAACATTACCGTAGGTTGCCAACGTGTTCAGGTTTGAAATGTCATTACGTTAGGTAACTGAGTATGATTACCAATATATACTCAGTATATATTAATATATATATACATATATATATTATTTATTATTATTCTTGTTACCGCGTTCCACTTCCTCGGCCATGTGCAGCATGAGCTTCAACGTTGATCACTCACAAGCATTCATTCCCAGTGAAATAAAAAACCAAGGGAAACCAAAACTGGGAGAAACCCCAAGCAGGGGTCTAACTCTCTTTTACTTACTGCTTGATCTATATCTCCTTCAATTGCTGTCCTTTGCTCCTATTGTAGCTAAGGGATGCGCGGAGACATCGCAATCCTCAAGTCAGGAAAGGTAGGTCCTGCTATCATACCGCTGACATGAAGCGCGACCCTCTTCATAAAATTTTTCATACTCAATACTAACTCATAACTCAACAGAGTCTCCTTCACCCTCGAGCTGTTTTCACAAGAAAACGGACATGCCAGGTACCAAACTTCAAGCTGTTTTCACAAGAAAACGGACATGCCAGGTACCAAACTCCAAAAGTTCGGTTTGGTCGTGTATGATAAGAATCACTAAAAACCACCAACCGAAGTTCCCTACCTTTCATGTTGTCTTCCCCTCCACGTACGAGCGCTACGTATGTACAGTATAGTCCTCGTGCACGGAAGAGCGAGACCGTCGTTTAAACACATCTAGCACGGTGCCTGCCCCTCGATATATGAGGGCTACGTATGTACAGTGCAGTCTTCGTGCACAGAAGGGTTAATACCAGTTAGTACGACACAGAAGGGTTAATACCAGTTAGTACGATACCTTCAAATTCTAGGTAATTTACCCCCCGAAAGGGGACTACAGTAACACTCCTACCAGGGCTAATATAGCGAATTCTGCTGTAGGGCTATAAATGGAGCACATTTCTACCGTTGGTCGGTTTTTGGGCGAAGGAATTATTTCAAGTCACATTTTAAGTGTGTGAGATATTGATCTCGTCATGTGAGAGGAGCGCGTGAGATATTGAGCTCATGTGAGGAGCTCAGAACATAATAATGTATTAAGCCAACAACCCTGTATGCCGTGGCATTGCTCGATCCAAGTACCACACCCAGCTTGACAGAACGATTTTCGACCAAACCCTCCGCCACCCCAGGTGGAAGTGAGAGGACCGGTGGGCCAAAAAATTGAAGATTAAACGTCCCCTACATTTCCCCCTAAGAGTGTTATTTGACATCTGAGGTGTCTTGATAAAAAAAAATAAACAGAACTCGAGTGAGGTCCGTCGATAACATACACTCGGGAGTATAGTACTCGGAGTACGTAATTCGGGCAGTTTTATACAAAACAAATTAAAGCGTTGGTGAAAATCGTACAACTCACATTCCAAACTTTAAAGCAAATTTCGGAAGAAATATCAAAAACTTGCTCGGCCTTTGAGACGCATCAAGTGAGTTCGTTAGTAGTAACGTACTCGGGAGTATAAAACAGCTCGAAGGCAGTGTCATACAAAACGTGCCAAACTCATGAGTGAGTTTCGTGAAAGAAACATTCCAATATCCCAACTCACCCTGCCCTTGAGAAGTATCCGAGTAGTCGTCGCCGCTCCCAGCAAGCTCCGGTAGGATATGTGACGCCTGGGTTTGCAACAAAAGGAAGGGGGCGAGTGGCGGTCAAGTCAAGGACATGATTGGAGGTGAAATTGGCTGCGTGCGCGAAGGTTCACGGTGTCGAGGTCCACGATTCCGACCGTTTGCGCCCCATTTGGTAGGCGATCACGCAAGCAATGCTATGACCAAATAGAACCGCTCTTTCTATATTTCGCACCCGGAGTCGACGCTTCCACAAATACAAAAAGCAACAACTATCCGTACGTTTTGAGGGGAGAAATCAGAACCTACGGATATTGAATGTGCGGGGTATCATTGGCTTCAAGAAAAGGTCAACAGGAAAAACGAAAAAACAACACGCGCAACAGTGGAATATCGTTACCTTGGAAATCAAGAATCGCCTTCTGTCGCATCCCTGAACCGATACTTCGTAAAAGAAAAGCCGTACTGTACGAACGCAACCGCCAGACAAAGACATGGCACCTTCTCTCTTTTTTTTCTGTCAGTTTCACGCTGTGCCACGCAAAGAAGTCGAAACACCGAAGACTTCCGACAGCTTCTCGGGAGAAACACGTAAAAATGAAGCTACGAACCCTGAACTCCCGCCTGTAGTGCTGCTGCTGTGCCTGCCGGACACCGCACAGAGTGGCGGTATTTCACTTCATCCTTAATATTGGTCCAGGCTGATAGCTCATCACACAGCTTGCAACAAGGTGTATTCCTACCAATGTTGTCGTATTTACAGGTGACACACTGTAGGCCGTAGTTACTTTCCCCCCTCCATTTTACGCGGCAGCGGAGGAACACAATGCCCCATTTTCGTCCCAGAAAAAAGGAAAATGTCTTCGAATTTGTGCAAGTAATGTATGCAAACTTTCATAGGAGACTAGACTACATGACGGAGGAATTGGGTGCCACGGGGGCAGAGGGGTCTGATTTCACGGACAGCTAAGATTAGGCGATGTCTATGGAACGATAGTCGACGTTGATACAACACGATGCCGATATAGACACGACACAGTTAACTCGATGCCATTTATATATCTTCGGTAAGGTGTTATACGTCGGAGAATGTGTTCGTTCGGTATCAGCAAGTTTAGTACGGCATGGATGCTAGGGGACATCAGAAGCAAACACGAATTTCCCCAAGGAACATCCTGAAGAGCGTTGCCATTGCATGCGTATTACCGTTTTTGAGCGTTATTTCGCTATTTTCCCTTTCGAACACGGTAAGGGTACTAAGGTCGAACGATACATTTTCGGAAGGCTGTCCGCGACAGACCAGTTCTTTCCGAGAATACCTCGTTCGGTATTCTTAGCAGCCTTCCCGTTCCGGAAAAATCGAGCTCAATGTTCTTGACGATACATAGACGACGGCTTGCTTTTTTTTTCAAGGATGTTCATGAGTGATCGGTATCAAAACGACTGTAGTCCAATATTATACTGGTATCATGGTTCAATAGGCTACTGGTATGTAGTCCAGCAGGTTGCCCTTCTTTGTTTCGCTCGGTTTTCTTATTATTTCTGAATGTTTGCAAGTGATCAGCGCTGAAGCTCATGCCAAATGTATACATAATCGGATGCCGGAAAAAAATACCAGGGTAACAAACAGTGGGAAATTTGTACTCATACCCAACAGTTCACTCATTTCATTTTACCTGCATAGCGTCGGCGTACTCTTCTCTCGCCCGAATCTCCAGCTGGAAGGCGATGAGTTGGACCAGAGACCACGTCGCAGGCGTTTCCGGCTGCTCGGGTTCGAACCCCGATTCGGCTCCGTGCTCGAACTCCAATTTCAATTCGGCTTCGGATTTTGATTCCAAGTCGGCTACGGCTTCGGCTTCGGTTTCGGATGTGGAGTCGGGGCTGGAGCCGGATTTCAATTCCGAATCGGATTTTGATTCCGATTCGGATTTGGATTCCCGTTCGGTTTCGGATTTGAAGTCGGAATCGAATTTTGATTTTGATTGAGGATCGGTGTCGGGTCTGGGTTCGGTTTCGGGTGTCGGGCTCGGCGCAGACTCGGGCTCGGCATTCCGTGTCAGAGTCATTTTTTTCTTTAAGACTCTGTCGTGGTTCCAGGTTTTAGTGTCTTGCAACCAGCCGCTACCGTCGTTGCTGTTGTCGCCGTTCCAGTCTTCGGCCCCTGCCGTGGTGGCGGCTTGTGGGTGTTCGATGGCGTTGTCGGTTTTCTTCTGTTTCTTCGTGGCCTGGAATAAAGGTAGAAAGGCGATGAGAGAGCGGGGTAGACAACAAGAGAGATAAAAAGAGGGCAGGGAGCGAGAGAGACAGCCAGAAGCGGGAGAGGGTGACACAGCGAGTTTAACGGATGGAGCCAGGGAGAGAAGGAGATAAAGAAAGACAGACACGCATGAAAAAACAAGAAGAGGGAAAGAGATACAAAGGTTAAACGGCTTGCTACCGCAGCATAAGCCTCTCCACTAAGAAAGGCGCGGATCCGAACGGCCGGTAGGATAAGAACTTGCGGGCGATGCGGTGCGTATTGATGTGGATAGGCTCGTGTGGGTTCGTCGCCGAGCAGATGAAATCACCACTTTCTACAACTCGAAATGTCACTTTTTACGAACCGACACTATAATAGACGACTGGTGCTATACCTGGTATGTTTTATCACAACCGTAGGTGGACATTTTATGCCACTGTTGTAAGAGCATACCAGTACCTCGCAAATGGAAAGGATACCGCTCAAAAGAGAAAAAACAAGAAAGCTTAATTACGTGAAGAAAGCGATTTTCAGTTTTACCTCGTAACAACGGCAATGTTGAAAAAAATGGAGGGTTGAATGATTGCCGTGGTTCTTTTGTCTCAGAGGTCTTTCCATACAACCATTGGCAGATCCTTTAGAAGGAAGGGCATTCTCAAACGAATAACCGTGCGCCTACAGCACCCGACATATGTAGTTCGTTCCAGCAGCAACATGGTCGAACTGAATTGCCTCGATACTCTACTGATCATGGCAGTACCCTGCTGTCATAGATACTGTACACGCCCTGCTTCTTGGTCGTATGGAGCATACCACGATGCCCTATTGTTGCCTCTTGAACAGGGTATTGTCGCTCCACCAAGCGACTCGAAACAACTGATCCTACCGCGTTGGAAAAGTACTGATCACTGAAAGAGTGAAGTGAGGAGCAATGCAATTCTGTTACTGATGCTATTGCCGCTACTGTTGCTGTTGCCATTCGTGGGGCTGGTTATCGTTGTTGTTGCTTTCGTTTGTGTTTCTTGTGTCGTTGTGGATATACTTGTATTGCTGGTATGTGCTGCTGCTGCTGCTCATGTCGGCCATTTGTGTTGTTGGTGATGCTTATACCAACGCACGACAGGTTCAAACTTTCGGAAAGTGAAGCGTCCTTAACGTCAAACTCACCTTCTCTCCCCCCCTCTGGGAACACCGGGCATGTGCCCTGGTCTCCCCCCCCGCCCGGTCCACAACAGCCACCCTCTCCCCTCCTTCCTCCCGCTGCCGCCAGTCGATGTCGTCCTGATCGTCCTCGTCATCTCCCCAGTCCCCGACCAGCGTGTCAGCGCTCCCCTTCTTCGACAACGGTACCCCTAACAACCTCTCTCCTCCCGCCACCACCGTATCGATGCTATCCTTCTTCGACCCCATTGACGGACCAGCAAAGAAGTTGACCCCCCCCCCCCGTCCTCCTCCTCCTCTTCCGCTTCGCCCTCCTCCTCCTCCTCCTCCCGCTGCTGCAGCTGCTGCTGTCGCTGCTGTTCCCGACGCTTCCTCCTTCTGTTTTGCTCCCCCTCCCCGCCGCCATTCACATGC
>JBBMHQ010078443.1:0-11933 GCA_037834295.1 Postelsia palmaeformis
CACGGTGGGATTTGAACTTGGGTACCAATACCAATGGTCTTTGAAGCTGACCACTAGTCTACCGGGGCGACCGGCACATGTATATGATATATATGGTACCTAACTCGTTAGATATCCAAAAAGTAGAAATACATTATATGAGTACCTGGTATATACAGCAGCAGTGCTTGGTACCTCGTCTATGTTCCTGGTTCACGTGCAGCATTAATATTAATACAATGACCATCACTTTGCACTACATCCACGCAACATTCACCACAACACGCTGTGCAAGAGGACATGCTTGACAACAATTGACCGCCAACGCAGTAGCTTACTTAATGCAGTTAGGAGTTTGACCACTTGAAGGCGTCTGTCACGCTCCTCATTCCCACCGTTCTTGTACTATAATATGAATAGAGGCAGTATGTTTGCCGCGGTAAGAGCGAGGGGCGGGGCAGGTCGCTTGAGAAGAGGGCGAACGGCGGCCTGAAGTTCTGGGGTTGGGCGCCCTGCCCAGCCTCTCGCCCTTGCGCCCTTGCGCTGACTACTGTGTGTGCACTTTTGGTGTTACTACGATATGATACGTAGGGGGGTTCATTCTGGCACCAGCACCGACACCAGCACGGGCAGCAGCACCGCAGCAACTTGCGGCTATGAAATGATTGGTCCCTCATTCAACACCCAACACACCTTCCCATACACAAGTACCAGGCAGTAAATACCCGTAGCAAACAAACCGAGTTTACAGAGAAACGAATCACCAGCCAGTACGCTACGGCTGTCAAAACGAACGAACAAATGCCTTCGAAGGGGCTCTTTTTGGCATTTGTTCTTTGTTGTTCGCTCTATCAAACGCGTGTTTCCACACGGTGCAGTAGTAGCTAAACAGCAAAAGGCGGCGAGCCGCAGCGAAAACCAGCAAGCCAGAAGAATATCAACATGTACGTACGGGGTTGGAATCGCTCGTGGTGGCCGCCTGTGCTATGCTCTATCGGTGTAGCTCGAGATATCATGTGCCTGTGGTTCCAAATAATCACATTGAAGAAAAGTTGCGGAAGTGCTCGATCGAGCCCGCTGAGGCGAGATCACTCCAGCAAGCGCCAGTAATAGAGAAACCACCTCCTCGGGCCAGATATTGGGATCATGCCAAATTTATACTATTAATAGCAGAGTTCGTACCTTCGACTCTCACCAGGGGGCCAGGGTGTGTTTTCGCGCAGAGCACCTTCTTTGGGTGTTCCTAAATACTGCGCGGCCATAGCAGTCTAGGACATCGGGACGTCCATCGTTTGTGTGGTGCGATGTCCTCTCACCTCTCACGTAGCCAGAACACCAACATGAACCCAAGCACTGGTGGCGCACGCGACGCGCTTTCTGTGGCGATGTTCGAGCGAAGTATGGGTGTGGCGTAGCCCTGGGTACCTTACCTCCTTTACGAAGGTTCAACAACAACAAGCCCCAAAACACTCGAGCCAGATACCTCGCTCTCTTCATCAGTGGTTCGTTCTTCAAGCCACGACGTCACAAGGTAAGCACCAAACACCGGTGGATCTCCACACCAGTAGTGCATTCAACGGCCTCGAGCATAGGTCGTCTCTCGTGCAGGGAGCTCAGTGTCGCTTGTCCTTCATTAAGTGTACCTCCGAGCCAGCACTGATGCAGTTTCTGGATACAGAATCAATACAGAATTATGTCCAAAATTGTGTGGTGCTTACTGTATCTACCTGACCTCAAACCCTATGCCCAAGTCACGGCGGATGGCCCGTATTCTCTCTCTCTCGCGCGCCGCACATGGCTATGGCTGCCTCGAGCATAACAAGCAGCGCAGTGTCACTTGGTCTACGAGTAGCATCAAGCGCATCTCTGAACCTGTGTAGCTTCTCGATTCATCGTCGTCGGTGTACTGCTGTACTACAGTAATAATACCAGTTTTTTTTTTCGCCGTGTCTTTTTTTTATTTCGCTGTGTCTTTTTTTTATTTCGCAAACAACAAACCTCCATGCGCAAGTCAGGGCGAATGGCTTGGTGTGCTCTCTCGTGCGCGCGCGCTCGCCCCGTGCGAGCGCGCGTGCTCGTCTTAACAGCCTCCGAAATCAAAAGTGCCGTCCGCTCGTTACGTCCGTGGAATAGTAAACCCCTGGCCTTGGTGACCTTTAGGGGGAGCACTCGTTTTGAGTCTCTTCCGCCAGCCTTGACCAACTTCGCTCGATGAGAGTGGGCGCAGCGCTTCCTCGGGTTTGTGGCAACACGGACCTGAGACCCATGAGCTACCGCCCTAGAATCTTTGAGCAGACATTTCATCGTTATTTTTCGCCTTCGCTTGCCTTCGCGTGTGTTGCTCTCTTCGACATTCGTACATACCGTAGGCCTTGTGCGTGCACGATTGTTTCGAACATTCGCCGTCGTAAATATAGATTCGTGCGAGTTTTTTTCAGTAAATCTCTGGAGTTGAGAGAACGTCGAGCCAAGTCCACTCATTCCCGCTCGAGTTGGCCTTTCAACGTCGGCCGAGGCTACAAGCTACAATCCAATCCCAAACCTACAACAATGCTAACCTTGATCCTTAGGGGGGCTCAAGGTCGGCAGGGGCAGTCGCGCGACTGCACAGAGCGTGTATTGGTCGTATTTCCCGCAAAATACCTGGGCGGCCGAAAGGTCAGCCTCGACCAATGAGACCGACAATCTGGAGTGTTCGTTTTTCGCGGGCCGTCCTGCGCTTGGGGCCGAGTTGTACCACGGGTACATAATCGGGCAACAAGACAGATCTTGACCGCTGGAATCCAGGCGAAATCGGCACAGTCGAACGACCGCCAGGCCTCCCTGACGCTTACGATGTGCAAGCCGTCGGCGAGTCTCTTCTCGGCCATCATTCCCCAGCCGCACTAAACGATGGTTTCGTCGATTAATAGAATATTTACTTGGTCTGTAGCCTCAGGGAGGGATTTGGCTGGCTCCACCATTTGAGCAAGGAAGGGCAAAGCTCGGCGCTCGAGCTGCAAAGCCACCGCCGCCTGCACGGGCGGGAAGAAGCAAATTGTGGCAGCACGTCAAGGCTTGCGACCAGAAAATTGACGCCAGCTTCCGGGTTTTTTCTTGTCGCGAGCCTTGGAGTGTCGCCACAAATTGCTTGTGCCTTTGCATGTGACGGTGGCTGTGAAGCTCGGGCTCCAAGCGTTTGTCCTTTCGCCCGAATGACGTAGCTGGCCGAATCGCCTCTACAGCAGTTTATATAAACGTTTGCGTATTAAATGTTCAGTAGATTTCGAAGCCCATGCCCATTTCGTCTTGGGAGCAAGCAGGCTTCGCTCGCCGTCTTCCTATCAATTTAATACGAAGTACAGGGATACGCGCCACTACACCCGTTTTTTTCGAGTACTGCCCCTCCTGCTCGCCTGTTAGCTGTACGGCAATGCCTCATGACAACTGACACAACGCCATATACCTGGCACCGTTTTGTCGCCTCCCTTGCGTGGTGTGTGTCAGCATCATAGAACGCGTGTAAGAAGCTAATATGATGATGTGCCGACCGATGCGCACTCGAAAATGACGTGGTTTGCTCCACGGAAGTGTTTCTGACGCAAAATGGCCTTTTTTGTGTGATCGACCGGAAAAGTCTCAGTTTCGGTTTCTCGGCTATTCAGCCCAAATAACCGGTTAACCGAGACAAGCTTGAAGCGGCTGTCAGATATACCGACCGAGCCCACAAAAAAGCTTGAATGTCCAATTTTGACTCGGTATACTTTACTTATTGTCGACGCACACGTGGGCTGCGGTCGTCGGTATCTCGATCGGTGAAAAAAGCAAAATCAGCGCACCAACCAGTATCAGTTTCAGTGGTGAGCAAAGACGCACAGACTGCCACGCCAGTACCATAGAGCCTCCCGCACGGCGCCGCTGCTGCAATTCTTTTTCCTACCGTCCCTCAAGACAACTAACCACTCACAGCTATGCCGCACCGTTGTTGTTACAACCCGTGTGTTTCTTTACAAAACGAAACCAAATCTTGATGTGGTTGCACCAGAGTTGATTTCTTAAGACATTGCACTGGAGAGCACTCTCCAGTACGAGCCCGTATCGTTTGATTTTATCTGAAGTAGTACTTTTGGAAGGCAGAGCAATGAATACTGGATTGAAAAGCGTTCAACCTACCAGCAATAGTTTGTAGGCTTTGAAGCTGTGGGAGAACTACTGCCTTGACTTGACCCCTTCAGTACTGCTGCGATTCGGGGACGCACTGCTCTATGTAATTCCAAGGGCTTCGCCCCCAAACGGGACTGCAGTATAACGAAGTACTACACCAAGAGGGTAAAGGCGTACAGTAATCGTATTCCAGCCAATCGAATCAGTAGGAGGGCTGGGAAGCCTTTTCCCCGAAGGTGAATTGTAGCTATAATTGGCGCAAAGCCCACAAGGACTTTTTTTTTTCTTTTCTTCTATTCCGCTCACGCGTGACCGTGGTTTGTTTATCTGTTTTTATCTCCTATCACTTTATTTCTATCCAGCCGAGTCTGGCTTTTCGTTCCAACAGCGACATGACGACTTTTGTCTCTCAATGTACTTCTCAAGGACCACTCGCCCTCTCCCCGGAAATATTCGTACTGATGTTGATTTTTCGAGATGACGGGACGGTGAGTAGCACAGCCTGCCGATGTCCCACCGTTGGGCTACCGTTATCACACGGTCGAGAGCACACTCCTCTGCGTGATGAGTTTGATGGCATTTGAACCATATATATCGTCACTCGGAGTGCTTTTATAGGAGGGTGTGGTATTTAGCGTACCCCCAGTGATCGGCACCATGCACAGGAGCCCCGCAGCTGGGGTGTGATAACGGGACGCCGTTTGCTATCTAGTGCGAACAGACTCGGCCAGATGACAGGGGGAGTGATATCGAGAAGGTGTGTTCGCGGTATCTTTGTTCACCCAGGAGTGTGACCGGGTCCGGCCAGATTGCTTTGGGTGTGATACCAAGGGGGGGTGTCACAGCAGATGTACGAACGAAGGGGTGTGTTATCAAAGGGTTTGCTAACGCATGAGGGGCGTTGATCTGAAACTAGTTTATGCTCCGATGCTCACGCAGTGCCGGGGACACCTGTACTAAGGTAAGGCCCCCCACCCAGGGGTGGAAGCAAAAAAAGGTTTCTGCGATACTGGAGAACGCTTGCCGGTACCACATTCGATAAAAACTCTCGAGGATTGCACTCCAGAGGCCTTGCCCCACGGAGCAACCGACTGCTGACATCTTATTATGACACGTTATTTTCTAGCCCACACCCAGCACAAATCATACCGTTTCCGCAACACCGCAGCGGTGCGCGCTGGCTTGTAGCGTCAAAAAGTTCCGCAATTGGTCACAAACCTATGGTACTACCGTATTCGCACCACCTGCGGCTTTCAAACAAGAAGAGGGAAAACGCAATCAACTCTGATTCAGGCTGATTCTATTAAAAAATACCCGGCAAAAAATAATGCATTCAAAAATACGAAATTCATGTCGACCATGTATTGAAAACCGTTCACTGCTCAAAACATTAGAACAGACGAGATGAACAACAACCGAGTGAACCACAGGGGAGAATCGAGAGAGAGCAAAGGAGAGGAGGAAAAGAACACGAAGAATAAAAGTAACGGTGCTGCTTGTATGGTACTGCAGATACCGGCACCGCTATCACCCGAACACTATTCAGGCCTGCCGTCCATGCCACATCGCGGTGGGAAAATACCAATACCGTATCATACCGGTATGCTATCTCATGTGCTGATCTGATGCACGAGTTCGCCAAAACGGATACATCACATCGATGCTACACCAAACAAAATAGCATACGAGCTGGGCCAGCCTTGAAACGGATTCTCTGTTGTGATTCAAGCGCTGCCAATTTGGCGAGTTAGGCTTCGAAAATTGGCAGCGATGATCCTGACATGTTATTGAACATCTAAAAAAATGAAGTATATCTGGTATAATTTTTGCTTACTTTTTTTCATCCGACTCGATTTCGCCGAGATATCCGCAAAACCGAGAAGTACCGAAAAAATCTTATTTTTGATCAGATTTTGACACTAATTCAACATGACAGCTGAAAAAAAGGCATTCCCGATCGAGCTGAAATTTGGTGTCGACAATGCTTGAGACGCGAGGAGACGATCGATGTAAGTTTCATTGCGCAATTCATCACCCATCAAAAGATAGAACAAAAATACGATTACATACTGAAAACAAGTAAAAACAAAAACGGCAGTTTTACTGCGATGCCCCGCTCAATTTTTCACTTTTCGAACTGATTTTTTCACCACGGAGTTGAAATACACATGCGGATGTACTCCGTGTTATCCCTTTTTCTTCTTTTTTTTCGGACTATGAATAGTTATGACCACTTTTTCATTTTCACGGATCGTTGGATCGGTCATATATCCTGGGAGAAAAAAGAAGAGAAAAAGGGATGACATTGAAAATATTGGTTGGTACATGAGGAATATGATGAACACACCGTGTAAAAAAATCAGGTGAAAACACGCATTATTGAGCGGGGCATAGCCGATCGACTGTTTCAGCAAGGTCTTGGCTGGCCCAGCTCGTACCGTACCGGTGACGCGTACTGTGTTGCCGGTACATGCACCACGTCGCTATGGCCCGCAAAAGTGGATCCAGCCACGCGTTACCAGCAGTATGCCACCGGGACTAGCAAACAGGCCGACAATTATCAATACATTCCTTATCGGTAACACGTACTGGGCTACGTCCACTACCGTACGGTATGTCGGATCGCAACAGCAGTCGACATGACCATGCGTTACATGCACTACCGGGCATGGGGCGGGGGGAAAAACACGCTCGAATTCGTTCATCCGCGGCAGCAACGTCAGGTCAAGTCAACGGCAGGTGGCTCGCCCCCCCCCCCCCCCGCCACCCACCGTTTTGCGTCACATAACGAACTCAATGTTCAAACTGAACTCCACGTGCATGGCCACGAGTATCCACTCAACTGCGCCATAGATGAAGTTTCCTCCGTTCCCACAACTAACCAACTGGTGGCTGCTGACTACCGGTTCAGCGGTTGCTGTCTGGGAGGGCTGTCCGCACCGTACAAAACGCACGTTGTTTTTTCCGTCAACACAGAGGAACACGCCTGCTGTCTGGGGTGCTGTCAGTACCGGTATACAAAGGAAATGTACTGTATGATACACAGCAAACAGCGGTACCGTATTCATAACGTTCACAGATCGACACGACACACGAACCAAAAAAACATGACGTAGTGCACCTACCGGTAGAGTGCACCTACCGGTAGAGTGCACCTACCGGTAGAGTGCACCTACCGGTAGAGTATCATGGTGTGACTGCCGCTGTGAAACTCGACTGCTGTACTACCGGCACCGCCGTGAATCCCTCGCTTTTCTAAGGACACTGAATACAGCAGACTCAACATCCAACATCGCATGTCACAAAAACAACACTGCAACCAGCCAACCTTTCTCTCCACTCTCTGGCACTGCCTTGTTTCCAGCAGGTCCGAACCCCACCGGAGTCTCGTCCATGTTGAACGTTTGCGACAAAGGGAGCTTGAGTATTCTCTCCCGCGATAATACCGCTATCGCCATCGCTGACACCGCCCGGTGCTTCACACAGGTCAACAGCGGTAGGCATGTGGCTGCGAAGCTCTCGAAAATCAACCATCATAGCCCCTATCGCCTTTGATTCAATCAAGTCCCCAACCCCGCGTGAGTTTCTACCGTTCCCGTGTGACAGTTTTGAATGGAAAGGCGAGGCCATACGATAATCCTCTTCCACCAGGCGACCGCTTTGTCGTACCGCCTCTTGGACCCGTCAAGGTTGTGCGGCGGTGGAAGTGGTCCGAAAAACATCCGGTGCAGGTCAACGGCCTTATGTTTGATCATAGACGTTCAACTGCACCGCATGTTTTTCGGGCCGATTTCACCGTCGCACGACCTTGACGGTTCCAAGAGGCGGCACGACAAACAGGTCGCCTGGCGCAAGGGGTTTCTCGGTATGCATCGGGGATTTTTTTCAAGGCAGTCACGCAGGAACGGCAGAAACATCTGCCAGGGTGGGCTGATATTGTGATTGGGGCAGTGATGGTTGGTTTTCAGGGAGCATCGCAGCCACGTGCCTACCGCTGTTGACCTGTGTGAAGCACCGGGCGGTGTCAGCGATGCCGGTGGTGGTATCTCGCAAGAGAGAACACTAAAGCTTCTGTTGCAGCAATCCTTCAACATGGGCGAGACTCCGGTGTGGTTCAAACCTGCTGGCAGACAGCAGTGGCGATGAGTGGAGAGGCTGGTTGGTGATGGTGTTTGTTTCGTGACAAGGCGATGCTGGAGGCTGCGTCTGCCGTATTTTTGTGTCTTCGAAAAACAAAGGGTACGGCAGTACCGGTAGTACAGCTGTCGAGGGTTAGAGCGGCAGTAACACGATGATAATTGATCTGATATTACGCTACCGGTTGGTGCCCTACGTGGCTGTTTTTTTGGTTCGAGTACCGTGTTGATCTGTGTACGTTATGAATACGGCTCTGCTGTTTGCTGTGTATCATGCAGTATACTTGCTTTGAGAGCACCCCAGCACCCCAGAAAGCAGGCGTGTTCCTCAATGTTCATAACTAAAGCGCTGCGTGCGTTTCGTTCGGCGCAGGCAGCACTCCAGACAGCAACTGCTGTACCGGTAGTCAGTAGCCATGAGTTGATTAGTTGTGGGAACGATGAGAACTCTCATATATGGTGTGGTTCACTGGGTATGCGCGGCCGTGCACGTTACTGTATAAATAGTTCAGTTTGCACATTGAGTTCGTTCCATGTGTGCACCTCTTGTGAAAGCGTCGTGCTTCCTATTAGTAGCCGAAATTGAACTTTGAATGGTCTTTTTTCAATATCTTCCTAGGGCTCCAGCGCCCATGTGTGACCACAGAGTACTTTATTTGGCGATGAGGTAATGTGAAAACAACAACAACAACCGTGTGTTCCTATTAATAACGGTGTTGTTGCCGTACAGCAGTACGGATAATGTCGGCGATCATATCTCGGTATTTCCAGTATCTCCTACTGTAAACTAAAAAAATACAGGTACATATAATTTAATTATTCCCAATAATTCAATTATTCCCATGTACGATCGGTAGCATCGCATTCGTAGATAGCGTGCCGACTCTCGTCGTAGCTGGGTGGTTACCGGCAGTATTTTTAGTCGACCAAAAGGAAGAACACAAATGTTAATTTCCCCCCCTTTTCACCGGCACAGATACTGCCCTTTCATCACATCCGTTATATAAAATGATACTCATGAAAATTATGCGTCGTGTCGTATGTACCGTATACCGGGATAACAGCAGTATAATTAATTCCACAGACGAACAAAAACGGACCGGTATCGTAGCGACAAATACCGGGAGGCGAGGATGAGGCCAATTATGCCGTCGGATTTCGGATTTGCAGTCACTTGAAAAAACACTTTCAGCACACGTTGGCGTGAGCTTTTGCCCCGGAAATGTCGGAAATTGGTTCTTTTTTCCTCAGAATTTGTCGGATCTCTCTCCAAAATTAATCCGAGGGTGTTTCCCGTTTCTCGAGGCACCCAAAAACGGGGAATCACCGTCCTCGCTTTTTCGATCCAACTCTGTCATACACGATCTGAACCCTCAATCCAATCGAAAAAATGTATTTTTCGATTTGATCTTCGATCGCCATCTTTTTCACCTCGTTTGGATCAAAAAAGAACCGACGGTGATTTTTTTGCTACGGAGCCTCTCGAAAAGCGGGAACAAACCCTCAGATAGATCTTCGAAAGAACTCCGACACGGTACGTATGAGGCGAGGAAGGCTAATTTCCAATATTTCCGGGGCATAGGCTCATGCGAACGAGCTGAAACAGACTTTTTGAGCTGACCGCAAATCTGACGGCACAAGAATTAGCCTGGGGGTCGTTGTTAACGGGGCACGTATTTGGTGAAGAAATGCCAAAATAGCAAGTTATTGCAAATTTTGATTTGCATTTGGCGAGTTTTATTCTACGCTTCTCAATGGGTATTTCCCAAGCGCTTCGTTGTCAAGTTTTCGAAAATGTGGACTTGCTGTTTCATTTGGCAAGTCTTATCAAAACTTGAGAACCCAATCTTTTTAAAAACTTGCTTTTCAGGCAAGTATTCACAGTATCGTTAAAAACGGCCCTAACGCATGAATTGGCGGGAACTACGTACCGTATCATGCAGCTTGCCACGCTGAGCTGCTTAGTACCGGTATTAACCAACTTCGTCGAACTGACACGATGAGTGTATTTTGTAATTTGCCATACATGCGGTGAACACAACAAAACTATTTTTATTCTGTACAAACAAGATGGGCCACCAAAAAACGCATACCGAATCCTTAGAAGTCATGAACCTACTGCAAATGCCGCAGAACTTGGAAGCTGGAAGCACTGACCCTGGCCCAAAATTTGTACAAGCAGGTCCGAAATTTTCGAGAGTCCGGATCGATCTCGCCGATATATTATCCCAGTTGCCCAATGTCGCATTTTCCAGATTTCTTCGTTGATACCTCATGTGTACAAGAGTCGCAAGGACACCAGGAGACGACCGAGATCAGTCACATTTCCCAATTCGTCGCCCGTAAAGAGATACTATTTTAACAAAAAAACGGTCGCAGTAGACACCTGTGTTTCACGTGTTATCCCAGGAACACGGTATCTTATCTTACACCCGGGCAAGTTACGGTCGTTCACGCAAATTTTAGTATCGGTATTTCGGTCACACCCCTCAGACAGAAAATAAAAAGAAAATAAGAAGAAATCGGGCAGGCTTTCCTTTCGTTGCTGGTGAGTGATCAACATCCTGAAAAAAACACATCGAATAACCGGGACGTAGTGACGATATCGAGAGGGGCGTACCGGCACAGCAGCCAACCCAGCGAGATATGTATCCCAGTGCGTACGGCACCGTGTGCACATCCTGATCGAACGCGCCCGGTCTCTGCTCTTGTCTCTGTTGTTTGTTCGTTCGTGCCTTTTTACCGTAATCTTGCAGAAAGTCGGAGAAAAAAAAATGACAAGTGTTGTTCTACACAGGCGGCGAGGAAAAACTGCTCATCACTCCCTTGTTGACTGTCGAAGCGGGGACGGGGGGACGTTCCCGCCCCTTCTCATCTCCAAAGGCAAACCCACGTTCAAGGGGAAATCCCCATCGGCCAACAGCGAGAGTCCTCTTGCCTACGAAGACAAATGGGCATCGCGTACCCTCGGGGCGTGGTGTACGCCGTGGACCCCAAGGCGTGTCACACGCAGCGGGTCTCAACGACGTATGGAGGCCTAACGTGTGGAACCAGCGCTCGGGGCGAGGGGGTGGAGGTCCCTCAGAGGATTTCGGCACGCTGCGGGCGTGGAACGACTACACCGTCCACAAGACGGCTGCGTGCGAAGAGGCGATGACGCAGTCGAATACCACCTTGTTCCTTTTTCCTGCCTGGGCGGCTGACCCCGAAGGCTCAGGCATGCGACGGACTTATCAACATACTCTTTGTCCGTCATGACCGCGCTTGACGACGAGCACACGGCTTCCCCCAACATCAAGCGTGACCACCGCGGCTACCCGGAGCCCGTGCAAGGGGGCGACTGGCACAGTGGGTCAAGAGAGCTCGGGATCAGATCGACGGCAAGGTCGTCCAATCAAGCCGGACTAAAGCGGATCTGCTTCTTCCTCCTGACTGTTTCGGGAGACGACGCGTGGGCCAAGAAGGAGCCACTCCGTACACTCGGATGCTCAAGGGAATAATCCCTTGGCCGCTGATACCGGTGAGGAAGAGGCTCAACCTGAGGCGAGCAAGGGGGACATGCATGCTGGACGTGATCGACTGACCTCACTGACGATGACGACACGGGCGTGGTCAACGAGGGCGATGATGATGATGTTCAAGAAGTTGGACGCGGTGTGGAACCGGGAGCCGGGG
>JBBMHQ010078454.1:0-11932 GCA_037834295.1 Postelsia palmaeformis
GTGCTTGGCGGGTTAGGATGTAGTCAATCCGTTTTTGGTCGTTGCGGCTGCTAATACCGTTGAACGTATGGGATATTTCACCCTCGCGAGCGCTGAAAAATTGTACCAGGTATCTACAACAACATTGAGTGAAATTGACTGAAGCTTGAAACTTTCCGAGCGCTCAACACTTTTAAGAGCGCGTTTCCGCCAAGCTCCGCCCCCCAGCACGTAGGAAGCGCACCGATGAGGAACGGGGGTGGAGGCGCTTGCGTGAAAAACACTTCAAGTGTAGCTGCAAAAAAAGCACAAACTACCGGAGCCAAGTAAAGGCTGTGCATAGCCGCTCGTTCAGGTGATTGCTCAGAGTAGGATACTCGTACAATGATCGATCGTTTTTCCAAAAAAAAGTTTTTGGGTGCCCTATACCTGGTATAGACTGCTGTAACAGTTGTGGCTTGTTGTCCTCATACTAACTTTCAGATCAAGCAGTTCGTGCTCCGTGGTCGCACAAAGGTGCTGGATTCCTGGGAGAATCCGAAAAATCATAAAAAACGAACTCCCTCCGATTCTGGGTGTGTGAGTGTGGATGGAGCTACTACTACTGCTGCACTGCAGTTAGTTGTAATTACGGTACGATTCATTTTTCCTGCCATCTCTTTCACTGTCTTCGCCCTTCTTTTCTTTCTCCCTCCTACTGCTGTAGTCGCAATTTAGTTTTCGGGGATACACAGCAGGCTCCCCGCCAACCACTCTCCAATACGGTTCGAGCCATGTCTTTTCATATCTAGAAAATATAGTCATGCATTCGTGGCTTCATGTGTTCGTCAGTGACTCGCGCACATAACAGCGGTAGTACATACCGGTACAACAGTAGTGATACACTGCTTGGCCTTGATTCGGCGCGCACATGTCATGCGCTTGGTACGCGTGGGGAGTTTGCACTTTACGATCCCGACTCCCAATGTGGCAGTAACACAAAACTGTATATTCAACCGCCGCTTTTCGCTGCTTGCGCCATTGTTAGCCCGTGTGTATACTTCCCTTTCGAGTCCGGCGAATATGCTCTGTTTGAACACTGGTGAACTGGTGCCTCCTTTGCTTCGGCTCGAGACCCCACTTGCCCATCGTACGCACCACCTTGTCCAACTTTTTAATTTGTTGGCAGTATGTCTTTTCGACAGGGATACAGAGTGCCGAACCCCCGACAAGAAGCCATGGGAAATTTCGTTTTTACACTTGAATGAATGTGGTGCACATTTAATACCTGGTACTTAACAGTACAACATTGCCTCATGTCTTACTCCCCGCAATCCCAGGCTGAGTTGGTTGCTTGTGGGGTTCTTTCTTACGCCTAGGGAGTTCGTGTACTGGGATATAACTTTGATTCCGGTTGATGCGCCGTCTTACCACGGCAAAAGTTGCAACTCAGTACACGCCCAGGATATTTTCTAGGTAATCGCTGCTTCTGTCAGGCCACATTATTAGCAAAAAAAACGGACGCTAGATATGGAGCAGCAAAAGTTGGCGAAAATGACGGAGTCTTTGCCTAAAATGCTCCGTATCTAGGAGCGTTGCACCTTATATATGTGGGCTGTGGCTTAGGTTCGTTCCTATTGGAGAGCATTTTTTCCATAGTTTCCAAAGTTTGGAAATAATTGGAGATATGTATCAATATACGGAGGCGTTCTGTCACTCTTCAGAAAATCTACCAGAAGCGAAAAATCAAGTTCGTTAACATTCTATTATTTGGAAAAACAAAGCAGGAAAACATGGAAGACTAAATAATTGCGCGAAACAAATGTCAAACATTTGGGGAAAAACTCTTCGATGAGAATGACCCCTAGTAGGCAGCGAGAACTCTTTCCCCTACATCGCCTCCTGTCATACCTCGCACCTCTTTCCCTCCCCTCGCACATTTGAATAGGTCCTAAGACCTTACAAGAGTAGTTGTCTAAATCGCGAGGCGATTGAACTCGGGCGAGGTAGGCCAATCTGGCGACACACCCGGCGGGAGCGGGATGCTCGTTTGAGACATGATATTTCAGAGGCAGAAGCTCAAACAATTTGTCAGAGGGAAGAGCTTTGACCGCTCGACCGCCACAGCTCGACCGCCACGAGACGCGTTGCTCACAGGGGGCCGGCGTGCCTGTGGGGGAGCGAGGAAACGACAGTGCGATGTTGCGGACGTTTAGAAGGATTCACTGAGGGATACCATAACAGAGGGCGGGCAGGGACGGGTCTCGGTCGGGCGTCCGAACGTCTGATGTCTCGGCGAAATAAATAAGTTATGCTGATGATACTCCTTGTTTCGGAAAATATCAGCAAACGTGTATGTGATCGCGACCCGGGTCGGATCGGCGCAAGCCAGATAAGACGTCCCGTATTTTGCATCAGGTACGTGGTATTTCATAGACGGCACTACACCTAACGTTGATGGGCAAGCTATTCTGCGTTCAGAGTGCTCAATCGTACCTCGTTTTTCCTTAGACTTAGTACTTACCCGATCTTACTCACCGGCTGGAATCGCCCCTCTGTAAGGCATCCATGTGCAATATCGCGCTATTAATAGGACGAACGGCCTTCTCTGATTTCGATCGCGCTGTGAACGAGACTGTCGGTCAGGTCTTGCGAGCCTTGAAGGACTGACAGCCTCTGCCACGGTAATCTCTCTGCTCTCTTTCTGGGATAGGTGAGCGCCCACGTTGGCCATATAGGGACACGGCGACAGCGTTTGCCGAGATACAGTATATTGGCGTGCTATCTAAAACCATTGTTTCGGAATATCTTATTTCTTGTGTTGAGGGGTAGGATCTTCGGTGACGGATGTTGATCATGTTTGGCGCCAGGTTTGTCGTGTGAACTATTCGTAAACAGGTAGTACGCACAGTGTGAACGAGCAATTGGCCCGGCTGATACTCCGGACGTTACGCTACTGACTTGGACTCGCTTGGGAAAGCCGACCGCCAGCACTAAATGCAAAAACAGCTGTCCTTCATGGCTCTAGGTTTGTTTTCTTTCCCTCACTGTTAGATGAGGGGGCGTTCCTCCGCCTCGCCTTGACCCTAAAGCCAAAGGCCGCACGCATGGGCGGATGATTTCGCAGCCTTCTGTCTGGCAAAATGTGCGCGACCCGGTCGCGACGTATGTCGTAAGAAATTCTATCAATTCCACAGAATGATGTCTTCAAACTCTCCCAGCCACGCAGCTGCTGTCCGCGAAAATCGAAGGCGCTACCTCAACTGCCACAAAGAGTCTTTTTGCTTACTAAAAAGAGGTATCAGCATCCGTACATGAACGCAATGTTTAGTGGGTGACTGAATCCCAAACTAGGGTAACTCGGAGACAAGTCCGATGCATTCCGTCGCTGGCGGGAAGTGCATGATTCATTTCCTACCGCCGCGGCCACCACACGCCCGGATCGAATATGTCGCGCAGAGGTAACCCCTTTCGCTCAGGCCTTCACCAGTACAGTAGGCACGAATCCAACCGACACGCGCAGGATGGCCGCACTCAGCACAGACAGTAGGGCTCACAGAGTATGGCCCTAAAGTGCATATTATTTCGCTTTATATAATCATTACCAGTTTTTTCTGCTAGCTTCACCGCAGTTGGTACGCACTACGACCTCCAGGCTATATTGGGCAGAGTTCAACCGTGCACTGCTACAACCCTCGATACCGAGAGATACTGGAAACTTGAAAATCATGTTTTGGTCTGTTTGAAAACATCGAGACACCCGCTTGCTTGAGCTTCGCCAAGCGCGGTTCGGCTCAGCGAGAGATGAATTTGGTTGGCATATGATATGGTCCACCCACCCGTCTCACACCGAAGTATGATACGTACCCGAGCGAAACATCTGTTCACGGTTGGGCCGTGCGCGGAGAGAGGCAGTGCCTTCGGGTGGCAATGGTTATGCCTGGCGTGTTTATGGACTGGGCACGTAGACTGCACACGGACAAGATAGTTGAGTTCGCCTCATCTGCACAGTCACGCTTGAACCTGCGGCCAACGTCATGGGAAATTGAGCATCTACGAGGTCCATAATGCCTGGCGTGTTCAGGACGAGAATATGGGTTCCAGACAGACTAGAGAGTTGGTTTCGCGTTATCTACACACGTCCCGTTTCAACTTGCGGCCAACATGATGACAAGAATAAGGCATGAGAGAGTCACCTATCTGATGATATCTGAATGCCTCTGGAGCGCTGACCACAACCCTCAGCAGAGCCTCTGGCAGAACGTGGGTAGGCGAGGGGCAGAGTATGGTGCGGCTCTGGACACGAAATGCATGCTACTCTGCGATTCAACAAGAGCAGGAGCGCTAGCCCCGAGCCCCGCCTTACTAGTAATCTGGTGCAACAAAGACAAGGCGTTTCGTCCAGTCCTCCATCGCCCGTCGTACTCTATACCTGGTACCTACTGCTGAGAGAGAGGGGGTCGGGAGAACCATCATTGGTGACCCCTCGGCTGGATGAACGCCGGCAGTTATTTGCTACACTAGTCAAAGCCATATTCATCATGCATGAGACACGCCGGCCCCAATATACGACACACAACCCGGCACACACTCTACTGCTCGGACGATGGTTTCACTTCAGTTCAGTAAAGCATAATACGCCTGTCCCCAGTTTGTTCTCGAACCCGTGACACTCTACCTACTCCAACAGGGGGGATCAAGGCAGTCATCGTTCGTGCCTCCTCGGCTTGATGAACGCTGGCCTGCTTTCTCTACTGTAATATCATGCAAGAGACACACCGGTCTCAATGAACGATGCGGCACGAACTCTACTGCTCGTGCGATGGTGCAAGGTCAAAAAAAGCTGCAGTTGACCCCACTTTGTTCTTGAGCCCGGGAAAAAGGGGGTTCACCATGCACCACGCTCTTCTTGAAAAAATTATCAAAGTATTGAACGAGATACTCCGAATTCTCCTTGACTTACGATACCCGCAAACCTCCTTTATCTGCGACATCTAAACACTCATACCTGCCCCACTGTTGTTTCACGTTGGGGAATGATTGCCGTAAGACCACTAGTCGCTGTCGCGTTCAACGAGGTACCTCCCAAACCTCGTTGACATGTGATACTACCTGGCCTATGACGATGGTTGTGCTACTGTAGTTGAATACCGATCGTGATGTTTACCGATGTTGACACCTCGAACGATTCCGTGGATTGCAGAGTAAGCGCACACGTATTCCAGCAGAACACTTTTTGCGGCCGCTACGTCTCCATCGCACATTGTTCATGCGCACTACAACTGTGCAAGACTACAGTATACATCATATATCTGTTTAGGGGATGTGTGGGTGCAGCCGAAAGCATTTTCGGTGTATGTTTTACTGTTCACAACATCATGGATTGATGTGTTGGCACGATTCACGCCCGAAAGCCCTCAGCGCATAGCTCTTGACCAATGATATGAGCAACCACGGCTGAAACAATATCTCGCCAGAAGGAGAACAATATATATTTTACGACATTTTTGATGCGCTCTTACCGCGTCATACGATCGCATCGACATTGCTCTTACTCCGGGTTGGCCATAGTTCCGCGGCCCCGTCGGGGAGATACATCTCATATGGTGGTGCAGCTTCTTGGACGCCTGCGATGCCGCCAACTTCTTCGACATCGTGACCACCGCCTTTTGCCATTGAAAGTTTTTGGCAAAAAATAGGCACCACCTACATCATGATCACATAGACAGCATACATGACACGAATATATCGGGTGCTTCTTGCTTCAGTTGAACAGTTGAGGAACACAACGATTTGGGGTGCTTTCGCGGATGATCAGTTGGGCCGCTACTGTGCACCTCCGTCAGTGGCTTAGCTGAAGAATCGGCAATGGGTACTCCGTCAGTTGACCATTGAAGAGCAGATATTGGATATAGTCCTTTAGCTGATCAGTTGAGGTGCCCTGTCCAACATTAATAGCTTGGATGAACAGTAGTGCTACTATTTATACTTGATATCCCAATCGCAGCATTCGTCATAAAGTCACCTCATGTGCCGCTTCAAACGGCGCCCTCTCCAAGCAGCAACTGCTCAAAAATTCGGATGTACTCTGAAATTGAGTGGTCGTTGATGCCCTCGCCGAAGTTGAGCTTTATGTACGCGTTATAGCGGCCCATAAGGCGATCCCAAATGCTGGTAGGCTTAATGGCTCCGCTGCAAAGGAACACATGGTACGGTGTAAAGTTGAATCACGAGGAAGGGTTTACGAGCAGGCTTGCACTGGGATGGGAACGATGGAGGCGAGGAATTTAGAGGTCAACGCTTATCGCGTGATTTGAGGGTTCAAAACTGTTTTCAAGAGATTCATTTCCCCGAGTCAAAAAACAAATTGCTGTAGCAGTCATATGTATTTCTGTCAGTCACACCAATGAAAGTGAAAATCAGCACTAACAGTTTCGAAATATCAATTATCCCAACCATTCGGTACATACAGGGAAGGTGCTCCCCCCCCAAATACAAATTTTATTCACCCTTCGCCTCACGAGCCGATCTTATGCTGTTTTGTGGAATCGATACCTATAAACAATACTCATACACCCAGTGTCAAATTTCGAATAATGTTCTCATGCAGCCGAAAGGCGACTAGAAAAACCGGCTGTTAGCTACCAGGTATTAAGTATTCTATTAATACCAGCGTTCGAAACACGTTAGTAGTGGTACTCGGCGTCATTCGCACTTAACCATCAAGGCTCCACTGCGGTGGCAAGGCGACTTCACGAATTTGAAATATGATATTGTGCTAAGTACACAGGTGTCAGGGGCAGGCCAGCGTTCGGATATGGTGGTATCGTCTGCAGTAAGTTAACCCAACCAGGAAACGATACTACTGAAGTGCATCGTTTCACTCACTTCCTGTCGAGGTACACCTCGGTACCGACGTGCTCGAAAGGGGGGGGCATCAAACGTGGCACGATGTCGTTGTTGTTCCTGCACCGGAAGTACTTCTCCTTGAGAGTTTTTCCGTGATTCATCTTGGCGTCGAAAATTTCGGACAGCTGTCCGTCGAACACCCTGTAGAGGAGTTTTCATGGAGCGGTTTCAAAGACCGAGATGCTGTGGGTATTGACGTGTTGACACAGAGAGTGCGACTGCCTGTAGTGTTGCAAATGAGCCTTTTACCCAATACTGCAGGTAAAACTGCGTAGCACGTGCCATATTTAGCACCACCCATGGAATTTGAGTAGTGTGCTGCCTATCATATTCAACATTCCCGCTGAATGTGACAGATGAAAAGAGTGCGGAGGATATTAAACTGCGAGCAGCAGAACCAATCGGTGGCGAGCGAGGGCCTCGTCAACTGGGCCTCCAGTGTACCTTGTTAACAAGGAAGAGCATAACCAACACCGGAACCAAGCGAAATGCCATGCGTTGTAAACGCCTTGCCTCGAACGCACGGACCGTGACGAAGGGGGGCGTTGCAGTGGTGCGCAGGAATCGGATGGGTATCCTTGGAGCCGCCGTGGGCGCGTTCTACGATGGAGGTGGCACATTTCCGGAAAATTGTCTGGGAATGAGGGGGTTTCTTAACCCAAAATCGTAGGGAGGCCAGTCCTGTGTCGAAAAATGACGGTTTTGTATACTTGATCCATGGTATTCTTCATCGGCAAGGAAATTGTATTTCGCTGAAGTCAGTTTTTAAGTGAGGTATGGAGCTCTTTGAGTTAGGGGCCTCGGAAAATTCAGGGTGAACCTCTATCGCAGAACGCCTCCGTGCCTACGTACGTACACACAGCACGAACTACCTTGGGCTGCCCACTGTGTACATTCCGGCGATGTTCATGTCGTCCACAAAGGCCAGTCGGGCACCGGCGACGGTGGCAAGGGCGCCTCCGAGCGAGTGTCCCGCGATAAACAGCTTCCGGGATTTACCCTCCTCCTCGTAGAGGCTTTTGATTGTTTTGTACATTCCACGTTCGCCGTTCCATACCGTGTCCACGCCGTCATCGAAGCCCTGTCACCGGTAATTTTCCAGGAACAAGGTGACGGTGTGTGCATACGGAGCTTGTTCCCCAAGATGAACATAAGAACTGGGGAACGCGGTACTATGTGTGACAACGTGCTACCATTCTTTCACGCTGTCCGCCCAACTGCTTGATATTACACCTGTTCCCCACAGGTCTAAAACCAGAACGGCCGAGAGGAAAAATATAAAGTAAAGAAGGTGTCGGAGGGTGTTCTACCCGCATTATAGTCAACACAAAAAAAACATCCTGGTGACTTGACGGGTACCTCACACAGCCACGCCGCTCGTGTTCGAGGTTTCTAGTAAGTGTCAGAGCGAGAATCTGGCGCCAGACTCAGGTTGAGTGTTTCGGGAATGTTCTACGGCATGAGATTCCCTTGGACACTTGCCTTGACGTTTGGCATCACTGCAACCGCGGTCACCCTGTGCACGTATATGCCGTTTGGGGCCTAGTTGCACGGTCATCCCGTACAATTAAACTCCAAAAGTCATACAGGTGTACGTGCTTACAGGTCGACGCGCAGGTACGTACTTTCTCACCTGGTGCACATCACACCCTTCTCCCCTCAAGCCCCACGAATCCGGAACCCTCTTGGGAACGACCTTGAGGTTGGTGCTCCAATCCGTTAGCTCCATGGTACCACGGAATACGGCCATGATCAAGTCGTCGTTAGCCGCGACGAAGGCCTCAGTGTCGTGGACTGCATCGAAAATGGACTCTTCCGACAGTGCCTTGGGAGCCTTATAGCATCAGCAAAAAAAGGACAGCGGGCATTGTTGACAAAGTGTGAAGCGTTGTGTACTGCTGTACCTATTTTTGACGGGGGTTCTGGTTGATTGCTATTGTGGGGAACCCACGGCTGAGCAATCCGTGGCAAATGTGCAGGTGACCCACACAAATCTGCACGGTGAATCCATGGCTCATATCGTGGCAGCAGACTAGACCGTACGTCATGCCATCGAAAACGAGATACAGTACTTTCAGGGCCAAAAATGTTTGACCGACGGCGGTGCTTCAAGTTATTATTTGCCCAAAGTTTGAACAACACCATTGACGCGTGCCACCGTAGGGGTTTGAGGCAGGCGTTTTCTGCTACATTTGTTTAGACTGGCCGACCTCTTGAATGAGCAATTTCCCGACACTGTCGGAATCCAATGTGTGTTTGTTTCGATGGATACCTCGTACCTACAGTAAGTTCTGGGAATGTACGTTCGCGGGGCTGCGCTTTTTTTGTTTAGTTGAAAAACAATTGGGTGAGCAATATCGAGCTCTTTATTTGAGGCGCCTTGTACAATTGGATAGGTGCAGCTCTACTGCAGCATGCCTCCATTGGGTTATTTCATCTCTTGTGAGATGGGATTTTCTTGTGATATGCTAGAAGGAATTGTTCGCCAAGTGGGGAGTGCACATCTAATCGAAATCGGGTTTCGGGCGAGGCATAAAACTCCTCGTGCAAAGGAACCCCATAAACACGGACGTAGGTAACCCCTCCTTTACTGCACAAAGCACAGCAAGACGAATATGGTGGGCAGGTGCAAGATCCTTCACGACTTTAACGTCTGCCGCGTGAGCATTCCTTTCCCCTGAACCATCGTTTCAAAGGTAGCGTGCGCCCGCATCAATCACACCACCCAACGTCACACACACCACCGTCGTCTGGGGCGGTATTGTGCATGAAGGAAGGTGATAAACTCTTTTAGAGGTGCATCTTACCTTTAGGCGACACCCTACTGGGAATCAATATTGACACAGTAGTCGAGGGGGCTAAGTAGTGCTCCTCATCACAAGCATAAGGGAAGGCCGCTTTGTGCTACTCTTGTCGCTGTGTGGCGACGAGTGGTGCAAGTGGGCGCGTCTCGCGTGTATGTACAAACCGTTGAGATGCTCGTCGTTGTTTGTGCCTCGTGCAGTACGTAACAAAGCCTACATGTAGTATACGATGAGCTGGAAGTATATACTAAATACATTCTAACGAGCCAGGGTACGGCAGGAGGGGTCCCCAATTTTTGACTACCGAGCCTAGGTCACTCGCACATGTATGTGGCCCTGTATTAGAACGCAAAACTGAAATAAAGATATAATGTGTTCGACGCAGCGCCACGAAGCGTTTCACGGCGGAGCATCGTTGTGACACAGAAAAGCACAAAGGTCTTGACCCTTCGAAACGAAATAGGGTAGTCAATCCCGCGAATATCGCTAAGAAGGGGAAACGCGAGGCCCTAGCAATGACCTCTGCACCGCAGCCTTGGTCAGATGATGGAAGTTTTATCCTGGCAGGGCTGGTTTGGCTTCAGAGACGATATTCGCACGTCTTCACAACTTGCTCAGCCATTTGCTCTCAAACTCGAGCTTATCGCTGGAATAGACCACATAAACGTCTCATGTTCATGACAGCTCACCTCAAACCATTGGAAGTGTTCAAAGCCTAGGCCCGGTACGGTATCGTTGCCCTTGAAGAAGGTTTTGACCTCGTCTCTAGTCGAGTAAGCGGTCTCGCTCATCTTGGCAAAGAAAAAGGCGTTTTGGCACGAAAAATCGTCCGCGTCACAGTCCGCTTTCAGTTCCACCAGTCCCCTGTGGCCACACGTCGTAGGGCGCTGGTCAAACGAAAATTATTGTTTGCCGTGATGCATGAACCGGGCTGGCCGCAACGATTTTTCCTCATCATGGATCAATAAATACTCCTGAACGAGATCGAACTGGAAATACTGCAACAGCAGGGCAGAGCCGGGATCCCTTGTGGCTACCAAAAGCTCTAATATAATTCAACCCGAACAACTTCTTGCTTTGGCCACCCTGCTTCATCCGTTTCCCGGAACATACGACACGGGCAAAACAATCCGTCTGCACAACTTCGTTCCTTTGACAGGAAGGCCCTGACATTGAAGGCCGACACAAATCCGCCTCTGTCTGTTTTTGCCATGAACAGGCTTTATCACATCGATCGGTGTGATTCTCAGAGAGGAAACAAACTATCTTAGTTTCGTACCATTTTTTTCTCTTGTTTTCACCACAATATTTACGTTCAAAAAGCGCCCGAAGAAGTTCTGTTTGATCGGTTGGAAGCCGAATGCAGCGCTGCTTGAAGGTGATACATTGAAAATATTAGCTATGCCCCTGGCTTCTCTTCCGCCGTAAACCAAGCGTTCCAGGGCGCAAGGTATTACATAAAAAGACTACAAATCGAAGGCGCACGTCACGCGAGGGCCCTGGTCAGCCCAACGTCCCCATTTCCAAAGACACCATATTGAACGGTATGGTTCGGCCTTTCGTTCAAGCAACATATACCGTGCGTACGTCGATGCTCCGCGCGCTTAAACATGCCTGTGAAATGCCGCGATCGCGCCGAGTATCCAGTCGGTTGAACAAATATACGACTTTGGCGGACTGCCCGGTGGGACCGCACAGGTCGTTTTTCTGATCCAAAACAACAAGATATTCAGTGTCCCATCCACACATTCCATGGTGAAATGCGCTTGGTACCTTGACTGCGCAGCGGGCCTTTCCCAGTTGGCAGCGCAGTCCCACCCCCAAGATGGAAAACAGAAAGTTCGCCACCGACTGCCATACGGTGACGTTTATGAAGTTGGCGATACTATCGATAAGGCACCTCTTTTATGGATACTTCGTCTCCGACGAGTTGTGACACGATGCGAAAAATCACACGAAGGGTTGGAGAAACACCGCACGAGTACTAACGTGGAGGATACCACGACAGCTTGTCGTTGAAAGCGCTCGCCTTGCGTACCAGATATGCATACACCATGAGTGCAAACGTCTCAACTCACCCAGATTCTTCCGCCTCGGAGGCCATAACCCTGCTGATGCCCTTCCTGCTCTTCACGTTTACTCGGGCGAAAAATCCCATCGGGTTCGGACTTTCTTCCATGCGACTCTGAGGAGCCGACGACTGTGAGAGCCCTGCATACAGGCGCCTGCGGTAGGGGGTGGGTAGTTCGACGAGCGTTAAT
>JBBMHQ010078465.1:0-11930 GCA_037834295.1 Postelsia palmaeformis
TAGCAGGCCTGCTTTAGACGCCAACCCACTCGGGTGTCGTCGCTATCCTACGTCGTCCTCCCCTTCGCGTCGTCGGTCGAGAAGCGACAGCTCCAAACGGAGCAATCGGGGCAGCAGTAGCAGTAGTGGCGTAAGAGAACGGAGAAGCCACGGCGATGATGACCGGCCGCGCAGCCGTGACAGCCCTAGGCACAGCCCTGGAGAAAGCAGCAGTGGTGGCAGTAGCAGCAGACAGAGAAGGAGATACGACAGGCGCGACGACCATGATCGGCCGCGCAGCCGTGACGATGGCCATCACCGCCGCCGATTCGAGGACTTCGGGCGGTCGGGCAGCCGAGGCTCCTCGGATAGCAGCGGTCGTAGTCGCAGGGAGGACAGTAGATATCACACGCGCGATGACTTTAGCAGAAGGGGATGGAGAAATGGAGACTATGACAACAACAGGGTTAGAAGGGGTGGATTCGACAGCAGATCGCGGTCTCCGCGCGATGACAGGCGTTATCGGGACAGTAAACGCCCGAGGCGGAAGCGGTCCTTATCCCCACAAAGGTGAGCACCTACAGCATAGAGGTGGTGTTGCAGGCAAGGTGGCACCTGGTGTAGTTCGAAACGTCCTGCGTTCTTGATTTTGTTCCTATTGTAAATTATAGGTTCCCTGAACCATCATGCCTACACTCAAGCAGGGAAACCCTTTGATGGCGTTCATCTGTCTTCAAATAAGAGGTTTCTTGTCTCCTCTGCCCCGGGCTACCCTTCCTCGAAGGGGCGAGGTCCGCCGGCGGGTTGTTTTCCATCCCCTCTGTCACGGCCGTCACTCCCCCCAAGGAGTTGGGGTTCCCTGTCCCCCTCATCAGGACCACCACTCATCGAAAAATGGAGGTCCGCTAGCGGGCTTACTCTTTCGTCTATGTTATCCGCTTGGGCGTCGTGTCCCCTAAAAATCCAGTGGATGCCCTGTCGACGGCGACTCGCAGGCAGGCGCTTCCCGCGCCCGTCTGCCCTCTCGCGGTCCTGCCCCGTCCTGTTGTCCGTGCTTACACTTGCTCGCCCATCGTTCGAC
This sequence comes from Postelsia palmaeformis, assembly GCA_037834295.1. Lineage (NCBI taxonomy): Eukaryota > Phaeophyceae > Laminariales > Laminariaceae > Postelsia > Postelsia palmaeformis. Next base: position 1,061 of record JBBMHQ010078465.1, read on the forward strand.
TGCTTCCACGTGATCCCCTCGGTGCATTCCCAGGGCACTAACTGGGGACCCGGCGTCTGTTGCGAAAAGCGCACCAGCGGCCGGAAGGCGTGTTGCGCGCAGCCCAGCACCAGGGGCAGGCGTGTTAGCCTTTCGGCGGTCCCCCGAAGGGCCACCGGACCCCCTGGTTCGCCGGAATCCCAACAATGCCGTACATACGTAAGTGTATGCCCGAAAACCACTTGACAAAGTGCGTGCCTAGAACTGCTTTTGTCGTTTACGACGAGCATCAATAGATGCCTCCAAAACAAATATCGACTTCGGCGAAAAAGACACCCGCACCAGTTTCCCCCACCACAACTTCCGGTGCCTGTTCCCCCAAGACCGCAATTCCGTCCCAACTGCTACTCCAGCGCAACAGCGCAACGCCTAATGAATGCACGGGGCGCCTGCCGCAGAGGGTCGCGGTGCTCGCAACACCCACGTAAAGCGATAGAGAAAGTGTGTGCTGTTGGCGTCGACGGGCACAGAAAATCTAACGAGTCTGTCTCGACCTTGGTCCTGCGGTCATGTTAAACGAGGAATCCATCGAATCCGTACTGGATCCCCCCCAGAAAGGAGGGGTTGAGGAGTCCAAATTCTACGACTCCCCCAATACCACCAACACCGTCCCCATCCCCACCACCAACAGCGACAGGGACCTGACGACTCCCAGGTACGCCGGCTCCGAGGCCAACTCCGTCGTCGACCTGAGCACGACGACGGCCAGACTCCGAAGGATCGTCGCAAAGCAGCTCGAGCTGCTCAGGACCGGCCAGATTCCGCAGCTTTCACAGCAGACGGAAACATTAATGGGCCTCCTGGTGAGCATATTTGTGTCTGCGTCGTAACGCGGGCTCTGTCGGTAAGGCAATGTCTGTATTATCCCTCCCTGTCGCGCCCCTGTTTCTTCGCTCAAGTCATATCGTCCCCGAAAACGATTTTGTTGACCGCTGGCGATGTACGCATAAGGCTTCCACGCCTTGATGGTAGTCCGAATGTCGATGTCGCAGTCGTGTTGTCCCAGTACCGCCTCGTCGCTGATTTGGGGGCGAAGACTGTTCGTCCCAACGACGAAGAGTACGGTAACTCCGTCGCATTTGACTATGTCTCGCTTGTTCGCGACGAGCCTGCCCTTGCGTAGAGCCAGCACCACTCTGCTGGCACCATCGATTAGCGTGTGTCTGTCGCTTCTCGTCAAGCCTCCGACAACACTGTCGGCTTGTTTCCCCTTCCGGAAACGCGGACCAAACTTAGTTCGGGTCTCCTTGACATCCTCGTGCCATGCGACAGTGTCGGAAAATGTGCGCTCAAATCAGCGAGCTTCAAGCATGGAGCAACCGAGTCTGTCAGCGAGTGTCCACGTTGTCACTAACCCGTTTTGAGTCTGCGATTGAACGCGAAACCCATGGCCGTAAGCCGCCTTCTCGGTCACTCTTTTCCAACGCTAAACTCATCCTGACCGCCCAATGTCTCCAGTTACCCGATGAGCGGCTTACTTCGCTCCGTGAAGTTGTCGGCCGCGCACGTCTCCACGCTGCCGCCAGCCTCGGCGGGGGCACTGACAGTGCCATGCCACTCACTCCTGTCCCCAACCGGTTTGCTGTCTCGCAGTGCACTCTTGACGCGGCAAACGCCCAACGTGGGCCCCGCCCGCCCTCCACGTCAGGAGGCGGCGGGGTATCAAAGCGCCGGAGCAACAACAATGATTGCGGTGGATCTCGAGGGGGCACAGGCGGCGTGCGGGCCGACAGACCCAAATGCGAACACCCGGGCTGCCGCAAACCACTCGGTCACACGACGGCAATATGCTACCAACGCATCCGAGAGGAAAAGGTGGAAACCGTCGTGGGCAAGCGTGCCCATCGCGATGAGGGCGAGGGCAAGAAGCGGGAGGAATCAGAGGGCGGCAAGGACCCGTGAATTGGGCCCAGCTGGATCTTCGCCTGAACCCCATTGGGTTGTGTCCGGTTCGCCGGAAAGGCGTGGGAGAGGAAACACCTCTCCACGCCTGTAGCAGTTGGTGCGTTTGTTGTCGTAGCGCCTGATGTCTGTGTACATCTGTAAATATCTATGTTTCGAGGAAGTCTATCTGCCGCGTAGCCATCTGCCTGAGTGTTCTGTACCTAAACCAGATAATGTACGTAATAGGCCCCGCGAAAACATGAGCGAGATTTTTTTCGCCGTCTACAGTACAGTACAGTACAGTACAGTAGTTGTCGTAAGAGTGCCGGTACTAAGCCGCGGCTTCTCCGCTCGTGTTGACCTTCTGGGGTCAAGGTTGCCCCCCGCCGGTGGCAGATGATGATTCCGATAAGAGTGTGGTACAGCTCTTCGCTGGCGCACAAGAGAATAACTTACGTTGTATTGACCTTTTTGTCTCGAAGAGTCCCCAGGTCGACGGCTCGGCCGATAACCATCCTGTGTCTAATACCACACTTGACTCTGCTCCGCACAGACGTGTCCGTTGTCTCGCTCGGATGGTTCAGATCTCATCCTTCCTTGCAATCAGCCCCCCTAAGCCGGCCCCCGCGAAGCCGTGTCACTACGCGCTGCCGTCGGTGTATGCCCCTATTAATAGACGTTTTTAGATTCAGCCATTTCCTTTTGACTCTTGGTGGCCTGATGTGCACTGTCACTGCACTGGTGATCACGACCCTCGGGCCCGACTCTTTATTTCTCGATAACCAGGCCATGACTGACTCGGAGCCGTCTTAATTTGGGATCAAGAAACGGTGTCATATTAATCAACTGGTTCCTCAATTCTAGCTGTCCATCGTATTGGCAACAAGGCCCCACGCGCTAACTCTTGTCCCCCCGGCACGTGGGGAAACCCAGCCGTCTGCTGCTGCTGTCCACTACGATGCTGAGGCAATATTTACCATGCTGTGTGAACGTTTCGACGTTATGAGCGTTTCGACGTTAACCGCTACACGATGCCCTTGCCGTTGCGTTTACCGGTTGTCTCCCACCAGAAGATAACACAGCAGTGGTGGTTGAAACAAAAATTGTGTCGGCGCAAAATGTTTCCACCCACAATTGTTGTACGTCCCGTGTTTAAAAATTGTCGGGCGTACGTTAGCCACCTGGAGCGCTACCGATGGCTTGGTGGTAAATCAAATTGCCTACCGGAGTCGCCCTACCAGTCAATTTTTGCCTCGGGCATACCCTATCTATCGACCAACTCCATGTCAACGTTGTAGCGCACGTCCCTACGTCGCCCCAAGAGATCCAAAGCGCCAAATCTGAGCCATATGTGGGGAGCGCTCGAAAATCCAACGCTCAACACTGTCGAAAAGGACGCAGTACTCACGCTGTGCGCGAACTAGCGCCCCGTTTTTCGACGTCTAAATCAGAGCTGAGCCGCTGTACCATTGCGGAAGCAACCTTTTCTCCCCCCGCCGATACCCAACCTGTCGATACTTCCAAGCTATGATACTTGAATGCCATATGGAACAATTCGGACCATGTTTCGATTCCCTCAAGCTGCAAAAATCAGTAACAGTCCCTCCGAACCTCACGGAGCACACTATGGACCATGTTTTCCTGCGAGAAAAAAAAACGCCTCACCGTTCCTACCTCCGAAGTCACCTACGTACGCGTAGTGACGTTAGGGGTCAACTTGTCTCACCTACGATGCTCCGAGAGTTGGCGTATTAGTAAATTAGTGTCGAGGTCTCCCCGCTTCGGGCGGCAATTTACCTTTTCAAGGTCCGTGTCCGTTACTGGTGACTCTCCATATATACCGATGTGCATCAACATGTCGACAACTGTTGGTCACGTCAGCACCCCAAAACGTCTCGCCCCCCCCTCCCCAAATACCTGTCGGGCACAGCACAGGCCTGTCATACGTTGGTTCCAATTTGTAGCGATTGATTTGGTGGAATACACGTCAGTGTCGGGAGGCCACTGATTTGTCCTCTCTGTGATCGATCATCTCACCCGATTCATCGTTTTGATAGACATCAGAAATAAACGCGGTCACCCTTGTCCTCCGAGGTGCTTTCGAACGTATCGTTTCTGTCTTTCGGACGCCAGGAAACTCCTGATTATAATCAGGGTAGTGAATTGGAGAATCAGCTCGTTGAAGAGGTGCATAATCTTGGGGGGAATCAAGCACATCCGCACCGCTCCCCGCCGTCCCCAAGGCAACTAACTGTTATAGCCCTGCGCCTGAGGTATAACGGCCACAAAAAGCGGCGTGATGAAGTTAAGGACTATCCACGAGCATTCGTCAACCACTTGATATAATGCTTCTCGGAGACAGCGAAATCCAAAGCAACTTGAATTTTAGACTTCAATTAAGTATGCTCACCAGATCGCCAAAATCTCGTCTTGCGTCACGAATTGGGTCTTGACACTCATGAAGGCGGTAAGCCGGATGTTTGAGGACGAGTAACAGTATCGTTGGTTGACCGCTTTTTAGGCGATCTCGACAATACCTGAAAACATGTGTTTGCGTGTTTTCGGCTCGTTTGCACCTGGTGCGTGTTGTTTTACATTTCGTATAGAAACATACACCCTACTGTAGCAACCAGACGGAGGGTTCAGATTGTGTACCTGATAGTGTTAGGTTGTTACGTGTATCACTCATTTTTAGGGTAGCACAATGTCAGCGTGTTATGTCTAACGTGTTATGTCTAACACTGCGTAGACAATAGCATTTTGTCATCATGTTAGTAGTCGGCGGATATCGATCTGGGCATGTGAGGGTGATAATGTATGTCAGGGTGATGATGCACGCGTATGGTCAGATCCTAACATTATGTTACAATGTTGACACGAGCACGGATCACGGCGTACATTATGTGATTGTACCAGAGCTGGACAAGATCGAGCAGAAACATCACGTTAAGGCGTGTGCACGCCCGTGAGTTTCCAGTTAACACTATGTTACGCTCCTCCAGTGCTAACACTATGTTGGCAAGTGGCCACGCCCCTGCGTTAGGCCCACAACATAGATAAGTGTTATCCGAGTGTTACTGTATCGGAGGTGTGCAACATTTCACACTGTTGCGCTGGAAAACCAAGAACCTCAGTCTAGCCCTCTCTTTTACGGGGGGTATCCGATGGAAAAACCATCAACTCAAAGCACCTAAACCGAAATTAGCTCGTAAGACAGCTCTCAAAAGAACGCCGAGTTCGTGGTTCGCACGTCAGCTACTGTAAACGACTCAGTTAGGATCGAGCGCGCTGAGATAACTGCGGAGCGCGGTAACGACCAAGCGTCGAAGCTTACCCACAAAGACGCAACTCGGGCGCGCGACGTTGCCAATACTCGATGCAACGAGGACATTGAAAATCGTCGATCTACAGAAAAAATCACCGAGGAATAAAAGCTGCTGAAGGAGAAGGAGGAGCTGCTGAGGCGCCAAGCTTCGTACAGCACAATTTCGGAGAGGTGGAGGACATGAAACAGGCAGCCGATACAATGTACATGCATGATGCGACCCGGAGGGGGAGGCACCAGCGCGGCCGTGCCTTCATCCCTGTCGCGTTGCTGCTGCTGCTGTTGCCGTGTCTCTTAGGTCAGCCGCACGTAGATGTACTCGTCTAAATGTCCTCGTGTAGACTACGTATCCGTTTTGTCTTGCTTGCCCCAGGCAAGTTGCTTCTGCGATTTTCGTTTGAAGTTCGTAGAACGATTGAAGGTTGAACCTCTGCTGCATTCCAGCCTCATTGTGATTGAATAAAAAATAAAATTCCGTTTGCAGCGACAGGGACATGAAAGTAGCCCAAAATATTGACTCCAGGCGCAGGGCTAACTGTGCACAGTACGGTCCATACTATGGTAGCTCTGTATTATGTAGCGTGAGATAATTGGACAGGGCTGCTCCCCCTTATCCAGCTCGCGTACATCACCGTGTACTTTTCCACACTCGAAGAGACTCCCCTTTTTCATATACTATTCGGGCGCGCCGCCGTTTTGCCTGCCGATCCCAATCTAGGCGTGCCGGCCGCGACCCAACTATAGTTCCACCTCGATTACTCACGCCGCACGGTCGAAGAGTTCCAGCTCGCGTACAGGTGGACCCACCGCAATCTCGAAGGGCGAGCGAATGAGCGAGCAATTACGAATGATACAATCCGTTATTTCCGAGATTCAAAATGGGCGACAAAGTCTTTACACATCGCCGATACCACAGATCGGTCGGCCCCTACCCCGAGCTAACACAGCCCTTGGCACGGCCCATATACTGTCCAAGCGAAACTCGCTCAATTGTTTTTACCGTGTCGCCAAAGAAGGTGCAACCACGGAAACTGGTTGTTCATCTCGGTTGCGTGAAAAAATGCAGTGTCCCGGCAACGTCTCCGGTCCCGGGTCTTGACGCACTTGGCGATATGTTCCTCGGAGCTACCCTCCCTGTCCCCGATCTTGAAGGCTCAGTGGCCAAAGTCACTGTCGGGCCGTTCACTGTGGGGACAATATACGCGCATTAACGAGGGGTAGGAGCCGAGTTGGTTGCCAATTTTGATCATCACCCAAAGCTCGAAGACCACCCTCCTCAGCTACGTAGGTGTCTGGCGTCTGGCGTCATTTTAGGTTGTTCCCATTTTGTCGGGAAATGGTATTACGGAGGAACGTTGTTTCCTCGACTGAAACCGCGTTTCATATATAGCTTTTTTTGTTACGCGTATCCCATTTTTTCTCTTCTTTTTTTTTACAAAACTAAAAAAGCACGTCAGCTATGGGTGTGTGTGTTCTTCACATTAAACCGTTCTTTCTACTCGTCGACATCCAGCACAACCAGTGTCCGTACCGATTCTTCAATCCTAGAAGAGATACAAGTTATATTATCACGAACTACGCCACAGAGATACTACGTAGCCACGTATGCAAAAAGCACAGCAGTGTGCAATGCAATACCATGTCATCATACTGGATACGACAGGCACGGCATACACATTATATAAAATAGAGAAACGAAAGGAAACAAAGAAGAGATAAATACTAAGAAGACAAATCGAAAGCGGAGAATAAAAACATGAAAAAAGAAACAATCGAAGAAACAAACTGTCGTTCCCCCCCCCGCAGATGATGTGACAAGGACCTGAAAAGAACGAGCTGGAAAAAAAGGGAATGACAGGAAATCCACCACTACTTGTAAACAGAGCAGGACACAGAACACAGAACCAATGGAGATAACGAAGGGGAAATAACAGGCAAACCCCAGCGCGAAGCACCCTCCAGGTGGCGGCAGAGGTCTGTCGTGCGAGGGGCAGAGCCAGGTTCTCCCTGCTAGCCCGCCTGGTGCCTCGCTACCCTTACTGCCGTCTCCGCCCTGCGTTCGTCAACTATGCCCAGCCCCATGGCGTCAGGCAGTACGAAACAAACAAAGCAGGCTCGTCATCCACCCACGCCACACGACTTAGGGTTAGGGTACAACTGATCGGTCGTTACTCAACTCTGCAAGCTGCGTGATAACCGTTCGCGCGTTTTCCACTACTCCCCCCGCGATTGATTACTAGCTGATGACTCCCCTGGATGCTACCAGGGTCGACGAGACGATAGTACTCACAGGCTCGATTTCCAATTAGTGTCGGCCAGTAACATTTCGTGCACTGAAACAGCTGTACGCACGTGAGGATCGCGGTACACAAGACAATCGAAAGTTTGTTTTTAGCAGTCCACACGTGACGGGCACACTGAACACTGTTTCAAGTACTCGCTGTAAATGTTGCAGCAGGTGTTGACTTTCTCTAGCTCATATGATATTATTTCGCCGCTTGCCTTCAACAACGCCAACACTAATCCAGTCATGACAGTAGAGGCCTCGCCGAATCGGTGAAGGCTGCAGTTTTCATGTGGTGGTATTTTCACGCTCAAATACAGAGTCCAGCGTATAGTGTTTGCATGTGTAGGTTGTTGCAACCAGTGACGAAACATTTCCAAGTGGGTCAACACGATTGAAGACCGGGTTATTCTTGGAATTTCAAGGTTTTTCTTAAAAATGAAATGCGTTTTCAGTCGAGCTAACAAGGTTTCACCGTAAATAGCGTCATACCGCGCTGCACTTTTGTCTCGGGGATCCAGCAGCATGCGACCTACCACGTACGTAGTCGCAACTACGTGGTATATTTTCCGTCGGGGCTTGTCGTGCGCGTGCATAGTTGTTCCCGTCAGTCTTCGCAACCGCTGACGCCAGCCGGTATCGTTGCAGCTGTTGTGTCATCACCTTCCAGTATGCGTTGTGTTTGCGCGTTCTACGTTCGTTATTTCTTTGTTTTCATGTTTTTTGTCGTTTAGACGTTGGGTTCCGATACCCGTAAGGCTTGAGGGCTAAGTACCGAGTGCCTCTCTTCTTTATGTTGTACCAGCAATACAAAAAACACATACCAGGTATTATACATTCCTACAGGTCACAGCGAACGTACCCCGGTTTGTATGAGTTGTATAATTACCTTTTTTCCACGCCCACGCCGGCGTAGTTATGTGTCTGCCGCCGAGGCTGATCATCACACGCCATATGAACACCAGCGTGGCATATCTACCAATACGGATCGTTCCGCTTGCAAGTAAAAACAATGAAGGATGCTCTCGTTCTCAATTCTCAAGACATAAATCCCGCCTGCACTCACAACAAGTTTGATCACCCGGGTTGAACGCAAATAAACCGGGTCGGGGTCAGGACCTGTCGTGCATGCAGATTATCGGAGCACGCCTGCAAGAACTTTTTATCAACTCCGCCCAGCGTGACATGTAAACAACTGAAGCAACATGACCACAGACCCGTCTCGGAAGCCATCCTACAGTAGGACATGCTCCTCCTATTTGTCGCACTCGTATTCACCCATACACCTGTCCACTCCTGTCACGCCGACCTGGGTTTTTCAAGAAACGTCAACGACACAAAAAAGTGCTAGCCCTGTTTTGTCTACCGCGCCGTCCGGCACACGCGCCGGGTACGTGCTAAGTCAGTTTGCATCCAATTGTCGGCCATGATGCAAAACCCGTTGCCAAGTACTCCCAATTGTCAGGATCACCACCTTGAGAACGATGCCATGAGTGATGCGTGCATTTGTGTTGTCCGTCGCGTGTATCTCCAGCCCTGCAGGCCGCAGCACCCCAACCCCACACGAACGCGCAGGCGTTTGTTGCCGCACTATCCGTAAAACGAGCATATGTACCTTCAATGTCCACGGTCACTCCTGGCCCACTTTTTCGCTTCGTGTGATCTTAACTATCCTGGACACGCGTGTTTTGCGATTCGTTTCCCTTTGTTTCTTTCGATCTTTCCCTCTTTCATGGAACGTGTATGTCGTGCCTGTCGTGTCCAGTACGATGATATGGCATTGCATTGTCTACCCTGCTTATTGCATAACAATGTAGTATCTCTGTGTCGTAGTTTTGTGACCACGGAGCTTGCACATCTCTAGGGTTGAAGAAGCGGCACGGGCACTGGTTGTGCTGAATGTCGACCGGTAAGTAAGAGCGTTTTAATGTGAAGGAAACACACGCAAATACTCTATCTAGGTTTTATTTTGTCTGTCGAAGGTACCTGTCACATTCGCTGTCTTCGAATGTACAGATGTGTGTTTTCCCCGGACACGCTATACTTTGCACCTATCCTCCCCATTGTCATCGTCGGAGCCCGTCACACACGCGTTTGGCAGTGAGGGCATCTGTTTAATTCTACTTGAGTTTGGTGGAGTATTAATCGTGAAACACCAACAAAACTGGGGGGTGGTGTGAATGACAAGTACCCTGAACCAACACTTCTATACTTCTGTAAGAAAACAACTTGATGGCGTTTGCCTGTTCTCGAACAAGTATCTTGTCCCCTCTGCAGCGAGCCGTTCCTCCTCGAAGGAGTGCGGTCCGCCAGCGGGTTGTTCTCCGTCGCGTCTGGCACGGCCACCACTCCCCCAAAGGATCGGGGTCCCCCAAAGGGCTTGTTCCCTGTCCCCCATATCAGGGCCACCGCTCCTCGAAGAAAGGAGGTCCGCGTCAGCGGGCTTACTCTTTTGTCTGTGTTATCCGCTAGGGCGCCGTGTCCCCTAAAAATCCAGTGGATGCCTTGTCGATGGCGATTTGCAGGCAGGCGCTTCTCGCGCCCGCCTGCTCAGTCGTTGCTCGATCCCGTGCTGTTGTCCGTGCCTTCACCGGCTCGCCCATCGTTTGGCTGCTTTCACGTGATCCCCTCGGTGCCTACCACAGAGGGGTCGCGGCGCTCGTAACACCCGCGCAGCGATAGAGCAAGTGTCTGATAGTATCGAGATTACTAGATATTCATTGTTTTTAGTAGTTGTAGTTGAAGTGCTTAATGTGTAAATCTTGTATTGGAAGGTAACACCTAGGGAACAGCAGGGCAACCTTTGCCCTGCTCGACAATTTGTAGTAGGAGCGCATAATGTTTATATTTGGTATCTACTCTGGTACATTGATGGTTTCATTTTTCGTCGGCGGCTAGTGTGTGTTATGTGTTGTCTCGTTAGGTAAACTTTGCAGTGTTTTTGCTCGAGCGCTGTGAACGTGGTTTTCGCGAGATACTGACGAGGTTTTCCCAAATTCGGCATATTCGCTCCATTTCCTCCACTTCCGGGGGGTTGCATATTAACAGGGCCTTTCGCGGGTCGTGACCCGACCCACGGATCGGGTCACGTGGTGTTCAAAATGTCACGGGTCGGGTCGGGTCTGGTCAGGAAATGTCCAAAATGTCACGGGTCGGATCGGGTTGGTGAAGGGGTTTTCAAATCTCGTTGGTCGGGTCAGGTCGGGTCAAGAGTTTTTCAGATCTCACGGGTCGGATCAGGTCATGACCCGGGAGACGCGGGTCACTCGCGGGTCGGGCCAGCATGACCCGCGGGTTGCTTTCTACTTACCCGCGGGTCGGACCCGCGCATTCGGCTC
>JBBMHQ010078476.1:0-11928 GCA_037834295.1 Postelsia palmaeformis
CGTGCTCGTCACAGGACCTCGTACTCGCTCGTGCCCGGCGTGGAGATGCTGACCTACGCTCGATGCCTTTCTTAGGAGGACTGCGAGCGAGCTTTTATCCCTCCCGCTAATCTGCTCTATCCCCAGTTCCCGATACAGACATACCATATTATCTCTACCTGAAACCCTGTTTTGTCCGTTACGCCTTTTCCGGAGGCCGTAACTCTGTGTACGGACAAAACTACCCTATATTGCAATAATACAGAGTCGATTGACTGTTCAGCCGGGACTCATTTGTTTGTTGCGTGATAAAGACGTGGGGAAGCTTATTGGCTTCATTCATCATCCAGGTACAACCTCGTCAATTTGCAAAAGCGGGATCAACAAACTGGTGGTGCAATGACTTGTTTGGCGTTGTTGGAAACTATGGGAAAGGGGCTCGTTAACAAGACTACACGAGACAAAGGTGTAGTACTATTGTACACGAGAGCACAGACCCCCCCTCCGTTGGACTTCCTGTCATTTGTTTTTACGAAACGAAGGCGCTCGAAGGACCTTTTGGAACGTCAGACGTGACGCGAGGTAGGTGCGGATTATGATAGGTTATGCGGACGCTGCGTTCTGAAGCCATTCCTCATTTGTTTATTGTGTGATAAAGACTGTAGTCGGATTGTTGGCTCCGTTGACCACCCGAAGATAACCTGGTCAATTGCCAAACACAAGATAAAATACTCGGGGTGCAAAAACATTTTTATCGTTGTTTAGAACTACCAGGAAATGCCTCGTAAAGCAAACTGAATGGGAAAAAGTTGTAGCGCTACTGTACACGTGTGCATAAACCTACGCTCCCCGATGGGCTTCCTAGCAGATCTTTCACGAAGTGCAGGAACCTTGTGGACCTTTTAGAACGTCAGGCTTGACGCATGATGCGGCTAGTGATAGCTTTTGTGAGTCTCGGTTATTGTCCACCAGCGCTGGTGTTATATTACTGATTATATAACTGATTTCTGAATTTCCCTGCTTATCGGTCCAACCACCCGTGTACTCATTTGATTGAAAATTGCGCTCGAGGCGTGGATATATGGTGTCCCTTTCATTTCTATTTCGTGTAACGTATCGTGACCACGAGTAACTAGTTGCAGTCAACCAAACGACCCGGAAGGGCAAGAACAACAAAAGTGCCGAATGTTGGACGAAGCGATCGGTGAAAAGACTACCCGTCGACACTTCCGCCATATTTCGTGGTGCGTGGAGTATACGGGATACCGTTTGTTTTGTATTGATTTTTGTTTTATTCGAGGGTGCTGTCTATAATACTTGGTTTGGGTGTTCCCCGGTGCTCCTGCGGTTGACGTCGAAAACAGCTACAATTGCTGCCAAGTGTTCTACTGTTCCCCACGACAGTTTGTTTCTTGGACGACGCCAACTATGGACAGTGTCCATCACAGCTCAGGCAGACATAATTGATGCAAGGTGAATCATTTAAACGATGCATCCTCATCGTGATATCCTATCAAGGGACGGAGGTCTACAATAAAGGTTCAACAACCAAATCTCCAAGGCCCCTTACTCGAGGAGCTTAATTCCTCACTCGAACGAAGAATCAATCAAAAATCAAAATTCACCCCGATGAATAATTCCTTGACCCGAGTATACAAAAGAGTCACTTACTTTTTAAAACAAGATCGACATTCCGACGATGCTGGGTTCAGGTGCCCCGTTAATCAGAAACAAAACAGCCGAAATGTGCTATTATACCTTTATCCTAGAACGCGTCGACGTACCGCAGTGGAGAAAGAGGGGGATATTTTCCTAGTTGACCCCACATCAGAGCTGAGGCTTAAAGGGAGCAAGAGCAGGATACGTGACGACATGTATGAAGCGAGGGGAAAAAAGTGATTGACACTGAAGCTCATGCTGCACATTTTACATTCGTAAGATATAAAATGTGCAGTACGCATGATCCCGAAACTTTCGCCTAAGAGGAAAACCCCAATGATTCGAATTCGATGATAGAAGTTCCTATCGTGTCCAGAAGATAACGGATAATTGACATAGTCAATCCCCATTTGAAATTTTACGGCTCTCACCTTTCGCTTTTAACCCTTGTTTCTTGTTTTGGTTATTCTTGGCGCCTCTACTCCAGCAGAAGTCACAGTGACCGCATGTAATCATGGAGCCCTTTGTTTCGGAAAGCACAACAATTTTACGGCCGAGTAGGAAACCACAGTTATATCAAACTCGGTCGGAGCGCCCATGATTAAACCCACTTTAATGTTCTTTCATACTTTTTAAATCACGAAATGTAGACACATATCGAGGAAAGACATCTCGTACGAGGGACTGTAGTAAATAGGACCGAATATTGTGAGTGTTTGATGTGCACTATTAAATATTATACGTTTTATTACGATAACTGCACGCGAAATTATTATTAATCTCGCGATAGAAACGTAACTGATCACTCGTCATTCACCATTGTTTTGCTCCCGTGGTTGCTGTTTTGTCAACTAACCTGGTTGCCGGTATTCAAGTCGTATGCAGTAGCAATGGCCTTCACCCCGGGTTCCGTCCGCCAGTATCCTGACCGCTGACGAACATTACAAGAAAAAGCCCCGCACCTCGTCAAATATCCCGCTCGAACTAATTTGAGATGACATAATCTATAACGAGTACCGTGATAAACGTTACAGTGGCGTCGGAGTCAATCGCCACCCCGCTTGCTTCGCCGCCCGCTCCAAACAGGCACTGAGCTACCGGGCCTGACATCCCTCTGTGTTCAGTGCTACTGCCACATACTGACCCGTGTGTGTTCTGCGCGGGGAAACATGAAATTAGTAACGCTGTGTGCTCTCGTCGCATGATGTACGGCCGCTGCTAGCACTTCTCTAGCAGTCCTGACCCCAGAGTATTGAGCGCAATTGGGTGATAGGAATCGCCGCCCCTAAAACGAATGCAAACCCTGCGGCGCCGTTAACCTCAGCTTGAACTCGCTCACCGAGGCGCTGACGATGCTTTTTTCATAGTGAAACGCGACTGATGTCTCCAGTTGACTCTTAAGCTTAGATGTACTCGCTTATAGTTCATGCATCATCCCTAATCAAACCACTCTCCGGGGTCTCGTCTACACCTGCGTCAATTTTGCGCATGCCACTCAACCGCTGTTCTTGAAGTCAAAGGTATGTCCACAATATTCTCTTGTGTTTTCGCGCTCTTCTGCGACCCCTGATATTTATAATCACATGAGCGAATCATACGTATTTGCTCCGCTAGCTGTGATGTTGAAGCGGCCCCTCTCGTTAATAAAAAACCGTGTGCAAACCAACTTCGCCAACGCCGCTTGTGTCAAGCTACCACGCGTTCCATTGGGCGCTGCGTGTGAGTTTCTCTACCGCGTAGTTTGTACGCAGCCCGTCAGCATGGGATTCCCGAGAGCGCGCTGAAATCTAAACCACACGTACGTTCTGTCGCACTCATTACTTAGCCCGGGGCACGGGAAAATCTGAAGTACGCTTCCACACAAAGACTGGGTATAATAGCAACGATTCACTCAAATATCATACTCTTTGCCTCAGGCCCCCGCTTTTTTCCTCCCAAATTGATTTCTTCGCACGTCCCTATACGTGATAGAACGCCTCCCGTGTTTCGAGTTGTAACTCCATCTTCTCCCCGACCCGTGCAACGGTAGAAATAGCATTTGTGTGAGCCTCATCGTTCAAGGAGCTCCAACAACTGTCGTGTTCGAGTTCTCACACGACGCCTCATGCGAAACTTTTGTTGGGCTAGACGCTGTTGGAAGCCGAAACGTACATCCAACGACGTTACTTGCAACAGGAGACACATAGTCAACGAGTAAGTTGTGGTTCTTGCCGAAGAACATTCGAATGTACATGGCATATCGGTTGATCTCGGTGCCTCACGCCGCGGGTTCATTTTTGAGCATTTATGTTGTGCTTCAAAGCTTCACGCCAGCAACCAGCTGCATTATTGGCAAGCCGATACGTACGAGTGGGAATGCTTGTGCTTGTATCCACGGGTGACCATAATCTTTTTACAAATTCAATGCGTCTTACACTATGAGACGCTGTGCTACGAGCTACAATATTCTTGTAGGGTACTCGTGCTCGTAGTGTCAAACAACTCGATGGTCTGTACTGGTACGTGGTATGTGTGGTACTCCCATGTTTTTTTTTTCCTACCCGTGTCTCGTATGCTTGTCAGGGTATGGCGGTGCCGGCAATTGCTACATCGAAGCTACAAAGTTAGGAGTACAGTAGCAGCTACAAATGATTATCTCATGGACGCGTACTTAGTGTCTCGTACCTGATCATACTCTTGCTGGAAGGACCGATTTTTTCTCGCCATATAATAGATTCAGACATCTCAAAAAGCCTCATGTTGAATCATTCAAAAACTTAGCACCAAATAGAGATCGAATGATAAGCCCGGTCCCACAAGTAGCGAGATTTCCTCCTCAAGTGAAAAACAAATGATTCTTGTGATTGAAAAACGTCTTCCCGAAAAGAATGACGAAGCCATCTCCAGCCGGATCAACGAAACTCGCAAATTAGGAATGATTCTGCCGGACGACGAGTATCGCTATAGACCCCAGGGCCCGATAGTCGACCCGATTTCGGTGGTACGATAACTACTGGACCTGGCGAGGAAAGAAGACACCCTTCCGCTTCTTTTCTTTGACTTCCTCGTCAAAGCCATTGACGCCGCGGACTGAACACTCGTGTGTGTGAGGTTATTCCTTACTTTGGAATGCCACTAAAAATACTTGTCGTCATCCGCCGATTCCACGACGGTAGGCAGGCGTTAGTGCGGGTGGACAAAGGCGTGTACTCGGGTCATTGCTGTTCGCACATATCTGAATGGCCGTTCTGCACGTGGTATAAAAACGATTTATCGCTGATGTCATTGGCATGGGCAACCCTGTGAGATCGGACAAAGAACAAAATTTAGAACAGGAGGGCATGGGATAGCGAAGACGACGAGAGGAGGGGGTGGGGCGGAAAATGCCCGCGGAATGGGGGGAATTCTGTACGCTAAAGATGCGAGTGTGTATGGTTCGTACCAACAAACTTGTAAAGAAGTATGACGGTGATCATGATCTGCACGCGGTAACTACCTGTGAATTATCTGGGCGCTAACGCCGGGTGGATGGGATGGTCTCGATACATGTTGCAACTAGATCTAGTCCCGAGGGCTTGGGAAATAACAACACGAACACCACGCTTGAACACAGACTCCGGGAGCATTCAAAAGAGTTGATGGTTCTGTTATCGAAGTGTCAAAATGGAACGCATCAATTGGATCGATACGTTTGTGCTATTTTATTTTCTTTCTCTACCGTGGTTGATTCAGTGCACGGCTTGGATGGAATGAACCCCCTGGGGGGGGCTGCGGTCCCGCCCGTACTTCGTTGCGCCTGTTTGGAATAATACTTGTAGTTGATCACTGGTTAAGGGCATCGTTTCCTTATCCAGACGTATTGACCATGAACTCAGTACTTCACTGCACGCACAGTAGAGTCCTTTTGCGACTCCGGCGACAGTGGCGGCTCGCTCGCCTCCGAGTAACATAAACCGCAGTTTTACTCGCTACCCCGCAAATATCCACTAAAGGTAGCTCCGATGTACAACTTCAACTGACTCTGTCTACCAGCCACCAATTTCATGACCTCGTTCACGGCCGTCCCGGCCAGGCATTTCGCGAGCGAGCCGCCCAATCGAAAAGGATTTCGCAGCCTGTCCTCAACCCCGTAACCTAGACTAGTGTCTTGTTGAGGGATACATGTGAGAACAACGACAACAAACAACCACCCTTCACGGGCCGAGTGGAACCTGTTTGGCATGTTTGTGTACTTTGGGCGTCTAACATACATACCACTTCAAGCCATAGCATTCGCAACAACATTCACACCGGGGGTTTTTGTCGCTTTCAAGGGGAGGACAAATTCGAATCCAATCGATGTGGGTCTCGCTTTTTTATCAATCCAACTAAATTCGATTGAGTTTGATGACAAACACGAATTGAGACCTTATCGGGAAAAGTCGTACCGTTTCTTAACTCCTAGTGAGATCGAAAAAAGCGCGGCATCTGACTCATATGACACAACCCCCCCCCCGGCTGATGAGCACCCAAGCGACCAGCAGCACATAATTTTCCCCCTCTCGATTCAACTCTGTTCCGTCACCCTATATGAGCTTTCGATGATAGAATAAGCAACACAAAAACAGTTCGAAGACGAAGCGTGCCCTGACCTTGGCTTTTGACGTCGACGGCAGGAAGACGTCATCACCTAGCCCCACCCCCCCTTCTTTTAGTTCACGACAAATCTGTTCAAGGACCAGTAACTTACCGTAAACGAAATTTTCGAAGTAGTTTCGCAGATACCTAATAGCTTGGAGTCTCACGCTGTAGACGCCTTGTTTTGGGCGGTTTGCTGCACTACGACTAGCTCATAGCCGCCTTATTCTCTCGGTTGCATGCATGCGAATTCTAACTTTCCGGGAAGGATGCCATGTATGTCCCGTTCTACATTATCTGCGCCGCTATCGTTTGTTTCTGGTTTCTCTTCTGTCTACCCGTTCGGTTGCACTCTAAACATTTCATGCCTTGGACCAAGCTCAACGGTTTTCAAATCAAGATCCACGTTTTTTTTTCTTTGACGATACTATCGTCAGGCGGGTCAGTCTTATATCTGGTTCCGATTGGGAGAAGGTGCTGCGTATCACATAGCAAGGCCCGTTCCTGTGGTACATTTTTTGGCTACTTTTTTGTCCCCGTCCGGGGTTGTGGGTACAGAAAGAATTCCGTATTTTCACCCAATCGTAATCAAGCTCGGAATACAGCAGACGTCCAAAGCTTGCATCGTTTCTACAACTAAAATTGAAGATCTCAGAAGTCACCTGCCTGCAGCAAGTGGCACTGGGTTGGAAAAAGCAAAACGAGATGTAGTAAACAGAGCACGTGGACTGTTCAGAAAATATTAAGATGTACCCGGTACTAGTATCTAATACGAGAAGAAATCACATGCACCTGCTGTACCATACATAGACTGTAAGTGTATACGCAGCTAGCTGATCGAAGAGACACGACACAAGAGCAGCAGCAATAGCGTGGGATTGATAAAGCGAATTCCCGATGGTGGCCCCCTCCCCCGGGTGGCGCCATACATGCCCATGCCGCATCGTCTGCGAGCCAAGCCGTACGTGAAAACGCACGCCGAACTCTTCTTCCTTTCTGGACCATCATTCGCCTCTCGTCCTCACCCTTAAATCGGACCGAAACAAAGTTGCCCCTTTCACGCTCCACTCTCTCCTTCAACAATGACAAGCGAGCCATCTCCTTCTCCAGCCTTGCCACTCCGGCCTCTTCCGTCCGCCTCTGCTCCACCCCGAAACCCATCGCCGCTTATGCTTCCGCTTGAATCCTCCGGCATTGTTCACTTACCAACTTTGCTGTAGCCTCACACCTCAACAGAAGTTTTTTTTCTTTGATGAGTTTTACCGCGGCCCGACGACCTCCGACCTCATTATTGCATCAAGCAGCGGCAGCGTTGCCTGACACAGCTGCATTTCGGTATATGCGCTTGAATGTTTTATATTTGCCGTGATCCACAGCTCATTGTATACACCTGATCGCCGCCGATTGTTTCAGCGTTGTTTCCAGGCGAAAGACAAAGTAGTCCTTGTTTTTATATTTTCGCCGCTAGAACTTGTTTGGAGATTTTGGCTTTTTGCGATGAGAATTTGCTATCATGTACAATACGTACTTAAAACGGGTGCCGAATGGTCAATACTGGAATCGCTGGCGTTTAAGCGCGAAAGCGTGAAGTGGTGCGCGGTATATGTTATTAAGAGTAGGTGTTCACAAAACAAGCATATTGTGTCAAGGGGGCAATATTTTCAGACGTCTTGGTAAACGACGCGTATCAGATGTAAAGTACCATAACAGGCAACAACGCACGTTTTCAAGAACTGTCGCGGGAGGGCGGGCGGGAAAAATAACGAACTTGACGACGTCTTTACGTCCCTTGCCCGGTTCTATTCAGCTCGTGCAGGGCTGTGCGTTTTAGGTATCTATCTTGGGTAGTCGATGCACCGACGACCCTGCATCAAGATTCTCTACCGCTACTTGCTCGAATCTGAACTGCGGTGATCTGTCCTCATCGATAATTTGTAACCTCCATTTTTTTCCATTAATACTCGGTACCTAACATCGCTTCCGAACATACGGAAAACCTCTGAACTAGTCTTGCTCCTCCACTGGCTCATCTTTTCTACCCGTCACCAGGTTGCCTATACGACAACCTTCCGATGTGGTTGTCCGCTTCGACGGAACAATGCTCGATTTGCTTTCAAGAAGCCGAGAAGGGGGAGGTGGGGGCGGGGCTGCCTTGGCTCCGCCCCACTTTACTTGCTTTCGCCTCCTCTCCACCCACACACACGATACGCGATCGACCTTACTACCGGCGGTACTCCGCCAGTAGAACGCCTGCCTCCGCGAGGCCGCGGTTTCCTTCCCTTTTAGTCAGGATGTGCGTAAGGACTGTTTGGGTACTTCGCATTCGCTCAAGCGGTCAATACATTTACGGGCGGGGTATCTATAGTATCCAGCCCCAGCTAGTATTTTGTCCTGGCCGACTCTTGAACCCCCCCCAACCATGCTATAACACCTGTGATCACATGCAGGGTTTTCCATGTTAGCTCTAATGTACACCTTGCACGAGTCTTACAACCACCTATCTTCTTTCTCAATCACTGCCGCTGCCACTTATCTCGCGACCAATCTGGTTATTCCCCCTTTTTTCCCCGGATGTAGCGCGAATTCTTCCGGAATCAGACTTGCCCCCCCTCGCTTCACCTCCTCCACCTTTTCCCTACACTGCTAAGACCATTCCTCATGTACTTGGTGCCTGTCCTCTGGACCAGAACCTTCAACCGTATATTCCTCGATATGTCATTAAAAGGGAACTCGTCGTCATTGTACATTCTGAAAAGCTCCACCAACAAACCCTCCGCCCTCCCTTTCTCTTCTCCTCCCAGTCCTGATCTTGTCTCTACCAGTATACCATTCTTCATCCTCGATATCCCTTCGATCCCCTCAAACTGACCTCCAACGTATTCGCTTCTCGGATGCTACCCCTGCTAGTTGATCGCTTTCTCTCGAATCCGCTACACTCCCCCTCCTCAAGCACTATTCCTGACAATACACCCCTCTGTCCTTGATATTTTATGAGGACACTCGCACCATCAAACAGTGCGAGAGTGTCAGGCCTGTCCCAACACCTATCCCCGCTTCCCCCCATGGTGCAACGCTTCCTTGTACCCCCCTCAGTATTCCTAAAGTTTTTTGTTTTATGAATTTCTGCTGACAAGCCGTCACTATGTGTGCCCTCTTGAAGCCTTGCGTCACCGATCTGATCAACGGATTACTTATGCGCACTGAAAGCCCCACGAACTGCTCGTGGTAGAAATGATCGCCACACCATGCCTACAAAAGGGCCGGCCTCTTGTTTCTTTTTTTTGCGCACCATCAACTCCATAAACTCGACCAACTCTCCCACTAGCTCCATCTCCCCCATAAAATCCTTCAGTCAACACCCCTTCCTGATGGACGATGTTCAGCGCACCCACATCCTCCAATTCGTTTACAGGAGTACGTTTTCCCAGACGAAGCTGCAACTCGTCGAACTTTGTATTCTCTTGCGATATCTCCGAACACTTCAGCTTCTCCCCGTCCATATTTTCTGCACCTGCCACGCGATTCCGGGACATCTTGCGTATAGGTTCTATGGAATATGTTCCTGTCACCACGAAGTCAGATCGTCTGCTAGATTGTCATCGATCTCCAGTACGTGCCTTGCCCGGAAACACCACGTTCCTCAAGCTTTCGACGCTCCCAACATCCTTTTTTCTTACCTTCCCCATGACGCCCCTTCACCCAAGTTCCTTTTGCTTCGGTATCTGCCCTGAACGAAACTGCCTCCCCCATCGTACCCGGTCTCTCTCCCCTTAAATACCTGTAATCACGAACGCCGTCACAACAATGACCACGACCTCGAACAAGTTTTTTGGAAATCGAATCAGCTCCCCCCTGCCCCCTCCTCAGCGTACGTTTCTGCACCTCTTCTTGCAAGGCGAGTCTCCAGAGAACCTACAGCTCCATGCATGATCCCCCTACCGCTGTCAAGGAGGCGTCCGAAAAACAGTTAACATACGGCCGTACCCTGTCCCCGTTTTGAACCACCATCTCCACCACCCCGCGTCAATTATAAACTTACGAAACAAACCGCAAAACTAGTCTCGCTTCCCTTTGCTTTGCGCTCCTACCCGACGGACCCCCTCTGGACCGGCCCGCTGAATCCCATCAAGAGGAATTTTAGATAACGGCCGACGCGGACGGATGAAGCACCGTCCGGATCGAAAACCAATATACGCTTGGTGCAAATTATCTGCTTAAACCAGCACTTCGCTCACCGAAGCCGTCTGCATCCTGCTGGCCAATCTGCCAATCGTGCGCGTAGTGTGTCCTCCTTTTGTTTCGGCAGAGCAGTAGTGACGCCCTCAATGTCAACCTCGCACCCTTATACCTCATGTTGCGTTGCCCTGCCTGTCACCGGTTTGTTCTAAAGAAACCACTCCTCCCCTTTTGACCTCTCACTCATAGCCTGCTCGTAAATTCCCCCAACTATCGAGACAAGTACAACCAACGCGCCCCTTCCTGGTCCCACTAAACCTTTACCAAGTTGGCATATTTCACATTTTAAAATTACAAAAAGGCTGGGTGGTCCGCCCCTCCCCCGTTCAATTGCCGCACTGCGCACTCTGCCAGCCATTGGGCTACTAGATGCCCCGTTGCCTGCGAGAACGACGCAGATGCTCTCATGGTGTCGCGTTATGCATGCTGTATCACAGCTGATACTCTGCCCCACTACCCCGGACTACTTCTCCACCCCGGCGACAAGCTCAAATTGACGAGCCTTTACTCCCTTAACACGTGCCCGAAAACCGCTCCACCGTCAGCATCTTTTGGGGTTTGCCAAAAAACCTTTCGAGATGCTGTTTGTACTACAATTTGCGTCTGATACCCGAACCACACCTCAACCCCAGTATTCTCTCAGAAACTTCAGGCATCATCCCCGCCGGTGCCGGGATGTAATCCCAATCCGTCGTCGAGGTTACTGATCCACCCTCGTGTCCGTGCTAAAACGTCATGTCGCGCTCTTCTACTACTCCAGTTTGGGACACCCGCAGTTCCGGTACCTACTCTACCCGCTTATTTTAAAAAAAACGCCCTTCCCCCCGCCGTGTCCGCCATTGCGTTTGCCCAAAATGTGTCTCTAAATATCCACACGCTCGAATAGTTACCGTATGCGAGTTCTTGTGTAAAGTCCCCCACTGACCATACGTCTACCGCTATCGCCACGCGCTCTGCGCCTCTATTTATCAGTTTCCGGGAACTTGTGCTTGTCCCCGACGAACGCCTGCATGCGCTCTGGGTCCCTGTGGGGTGCTGTCAACGACGACCGCCAATTAATCAACACCCTTCTTACCACCCCCTCACCTCCCCGCTCGAAACAAATCTGCCCCAGGCGTCGTGGCGAAAATCCGCACTACGCTTGCCGACTTCCCGATTTCCCCGACACCTTCCCTTTCAACCCATTTCCAACCCCTCAGCGCTTCTGCTCTTCCACGCATATGCCGGATATCGCACCGGCTTTTGACAAAGCCATAGACTACGGAGTAGGACCCCCCCATTGGTCAAGCCACCTCTCCGAACCTCCCGTTGTGGCCCTTGTCGTAGTCGCCTCAGAACTCGTGTCTGTTGGTTGGTTGACTGGCTACACTCGCCCCGGTAGAGTAGTGGTCAGCTTCAAAGACCATTGGTATTGGTACCCAAGTTCAAATCCCACCGTGGTGAGACTTTATTTGAAAA
>JBBMHQ010078487.1:0-11925 GCA_037834295.1 Postelsia palmaeformis
AGAGAAGAAGGGCGAAGATAATGAATGGGATGGATAAAAAAATATATATATATATATATATATATATATATATATATAATTTTCTAGCAGTCGTTGAAAACGGTCCTCAATAGTAATATCGTGCGCGTCCTCGCACGTCCGCGTGCTGGAAAGCTTCAACAGCAGCGTCTGCAGTCTCAGTAACAGCAGCAGGGATACGTTTGCGGACTGATGCAGCTGCTGGTGGTGCGTGCTTGTAAGGTAATGTGTTTCGGCTACAAAGTTGTTACGTGTTACGCACGGTAGGGAGTAGTGAACCGTAACGCAGGTGCCTGTAATTGCTTGCGATAACTAATGTATTTGTACACCGTGCCGTATTGAGCGTGGTAGGATCTGCCAACGTGTGGCGCGTGACCCTATCACGGAGGCACCGAGAGGTAGGTTTTTCGTTCCCATCTTCCCCAAATCTGAAAGTCGAGGAACAAAAGGGACGGGGGGGCGAGGACCAAGCGAAACGTCGAAAACATGCCGACTGTGGCAGACGTTGTGCGTGATGCGTTAGGCGAAAGCATATGGTAACTACGGTGGGTGGCAGGCTACGGTATCTGGGAAAATATAATGTCGGAGACCACCTACATAAAAGCTCCGGCTTTGTCGGCCCTTGAGCACGACATGAGCGTGTGTTGGTTCCGGAAGAAACGCACGGAGACACCCCACAACACTGCGTGCCGACAACCACGATGACGCGTTCCGGGTGCATCACACCGCAATCGCATACCCCAGCGCCGTATCACCGTCGGAGGGGTGTGGGAAACCGTACACGACCTTCCCACGGGACAACCGGCGGTAGCAGAACCTCTAATCAACTCGGTCACAAATTTGGGGACAATAAGGAATAAAAGGCACCCGAAAAAAGAATACGCATGCAACGAGCGACGGCATTAAGATAAAAGAAGGGTCAACAAGTATGGGTGTGATCTCATGCCGCAGCAGAAGGAGGCCTCACTGATCCCAAACTATATAGGAATTAACGTACGACGCGATGTTAGAGCAGTGATCTGGAACAGAAAAGAGGGGATGCCAGCAGGGTGGATCCCTTTTCGGGTAAGCCTTATTGTTGTATGGGGAGAGAGTGATTAAGTATCACTCAATGAGCGATATGGCAGCTCTACAACAACACAACAAAGTGAAAAGAGGCCAGGAAAAAACAGACCATCTCGCCCGCCCATCGTTGATAACGAGATGTACGGTCGACAACGATATCAGTTTTATTGTTGTTTAATATACCGGGGTAGCTACTCTCTGCAACGAGATGCCGCGTTGATTGGCAGACAATCAACGCGGGAGTAGTAACCTTGGGTGAGAGTCCCCGGCTGGTCGCACCAGGAGGCCTTATTGATCCCAAACTATATAAGAATCAACGTACGGCGCGATGTTACAACAGTATCACGACGTTATAAAAAATCTGCATGTTTTCTACTGTGCATACAGACAAGCAGAGTAGACCTTTCTAGGGCCGTTCCTAACAAACAAGAAAATAACGATTCGTGTCTTTTTAGCATGACAGCATATCCAGATTCGTGAAGTTTCAGTTCTGATGAAAAAAACGGAAACGTCGCGTTTCGTGATGTTTTTAGCATGTAAAAAAAACTATATTTCAAGTCCAACGGTTGTAGCTTGTGGACCCGACTCTCGCGAGTGGGGGACCGCCAGGTCGGGCCGGGCCGACCGCGCCTGGCCCGGCTCGTGATATATGTGAATCACGGACCGAAGCCTGACCCAGCCTGCAAGAGTCCAATCTCACTGACCGTCGCCCAAGCCCGGCCCGCAAGATTCCATTTCCCAGGCCGTCTGCCCGGCCTGGCATGTGACACTCCCACATCATCTTCGCATTTTGTCTTCGAGCTGTGGGACCTCCTCCTCGAACATTCGAGGCCGCAACGTGCTCGTTTTCCCGCGCCCAGCGGTGTCCTCGGGTAGCCGCGCGTTTCCCACAAGCGGCGTACGGAGAAGAGTCTGCCATGCCCCTAAACCAACCTTCGGATACCATTGGTACGCGTGGGTTGCGTAGGGTTAGGGTTAAGGTTACCATGGTTAGGGTCATTTCGAGACACGACAAAAAGTCACGAATCGTGATTTTATTTTTTTCAGGTGAAAGCTAAAAAACTGGCAAAGACCTGATGAATCGTTTTTTTCTGTTCGTCAGGAATGGCCTTCAGAACTGCACCTGCATTTCTGGGGGCAAACCATACATGGTAAATGGATATCGTGTGGAACTGTTACTATTGACGGAACCGTTTTCATAGATTTTTTGTATGATTCCGCCAAACATTGTACCTGTGTCATATTTGTCAGTATGTCAATGAATGTCTTTCTCGTGGCGCTCACATCATAGAAGGCCTCTCCCGCACGAGATAAAAAACTGCTGACAATATAAACGTTTTGAGGCACTCCACGTGCGACACACGGAACACAGCTGTACACTATCTTAGTTGGACAATATTTACAGAAATAGAAAAGAAAGCACCGAAGAAGGGACTGGAACACTCGATCACACTCGGCTGCCCACGAGAATCGCACTGTAGCAGCAGTGTTGTTGTACCTGTGGCAGCATGCATGCATCTCTGAACGACAGCAGAGACCACTATCTACAGATCGCAGGGTCCGATAAAGTCAACTACTATAACAAGATGACGTAGTCGACGCAGAATGACAGCGTACGGGTACGGGGGGGGGGATATCATAGACTTGGCGGAAAAACGGGCATCACAACACCCAAACAAAATAAACTAAAATAGAAACAAAGGAAACAGGGATTGTAATACAGCATTAGGCAGTAGTCACTGGGCGTCTCAACTAGAAAAACGGCCACCTGTTGTTGCTACGCCTCCTTCCACGCGGCTGCCCCCCGCCCCCTACCCCTGGCCTTGAGCCCAGCGGCGTCTAGATGAAGTTGCTGCGCATTTTGAACATCAAGCTCTCGTCGTGTTGCCACATTGTCCTTCTCCTCAACGAACTAGCTTTCATGTACTGCTCTGCCGCTTGCTCAACACGTCTGAACCACTTGACGATTTATTCGCTCCCAGCGTTCTTTGTTTCTCTTCGATCGGCAAGTTAAACAACGATAGGTCGCGACCCATCCAATCCAGTCTTGCCCTTGCCGCCCGAAGTAACCCTTGCCCCTGTTCAGTTCGCGTAACATCCCTCGTTCGGGTAGTCTTTCGTTACCTATACGAGCCACGAATCCCACAAAAACTATTCTCCGCTTCCGCACCGTCATCTCGACATCCTCACAGTCAGTCTTGACCAGTGCGTCTGTATATGAAAACATATGGTAGGTGTCACGGGGTTTTCTCTTTCATCCGATGCAGTGGAGGAGCAATCGGTGGTGAGCTGTCCGCAGTATGGCGAGATGAGCCACGGTGGGGCTCCACGTGACACACCCGCATAGCATGATCTCCATCACCTCGGCTTCGACCATCCGCACTTTGAGCCGGAGCGATGCGGTGGGCTGGTCGTACAGTCAGGGGCAGGACTGAAGGCCTGAATTGACCCAAAAAAACAGCAGGCTATTCGGATCGACCAGCCGATAATGAATAAAAAATCTGAGAAAAGCAAAACTACCGCCAATACCTCAGTACTTGATTTTAGTGCAGATGCGAAGTGATGTTGTATCCGATATTTCTCTGAGGTGGGGATTAATTCGATATTGACGTCATACAGGCACCCACACAGGGACATACGCTTCGAATTATCTGCTTTTATAAACACAGGAGCACGAATCGACGTCTTTCAAGACAAACAGGCGCGGAGAAACACGTTTTTCCCTGTGATTTCTGCCTCTTGATCTATGGCGTTCTTTGAGTCGTGCGGAGACATAATCATACCAGATACTCTGCAATAGGATGCGTAGCATACAGCAAAACAAACCCCGCTCGAATCGACGTAGTATTCATAGAGAACGATCTGGCGAAAAATCGCCTCTTCTCAGTTACTTTTTCGGGACGACGACAATCAATTTCGTGATGGGCAATTCGAAAAAAACAGAAGGAACTTCGGCCAAGGGCAAAAGGAAGAAAAATGTCCGAGCGAACTGGGAGGCATATCTGTAGCGTACGGATCGTAGTGTCCACGAGGCGTCGTCGATCGTTTGCCGAGCGTATCATGCCCGTATGCACCCAGCACCTCGTCATCGACGCAACGTTCCCCCCTTGCGCCAGTGCGAGCGCTAGCACCCATCATGACAAGTAAGTGTTTTTCTTTAGGACCTTCAGCAAGAGTGCTGCATAGTGTTGCCCAAAAAAGGCAGGGTTCTACACTATTTGAATTTTGCATGGCATGGCCATGGAAACACCCATGGTATACCCTGGCATCTCCACGGCATCCCGTGGCGTAGCATAGGATTACATGGCCCGCCGTGGGGGGTGCCGTGGCATGCCACGGGTGGTACCATAGCAACCCTCGCGGCAACCGCCACGGCATTCCATGGTAACGCCACGGAATGTCATGGCAACCCCCACGGCACCCCAATGTTCACGGCGCCTAGGTTGGGGTTAGAGTTAGGGTCAGGGTTAGGGTTAGGTGTAGGGTTCCATGGTATACCGTGGAGGTCCGTGGAGGGTTCGGTGGTATGCCGTGGAGGATACCGTGGAAGGTTTTGCCGCAGGTGGTGCCACGGCATAACGTGAAAAGTGACAATAATGTACATCCCTCGAAAAAGTCTTCGTCATGGACTGGTTTATGGTTGTCAGTCAGAGGGTACTCAGCCACAAAAGAACCCCTATTCGATTTCCCTTTCAGGTCTAGTCGCATGTTCACGAGTCGAGCACCGACGTTCTCCACAGCTAGTTCACCCTTCTCGACATCATGCAAGATCGTCTCCTTGATTGCTGGCCCTACTCTGTGTGGACCTTTGGCCTCCGTACCTCCGCGAGCTCCACTGTAATACACAGTGAAATCCGCTGCTGTGAACGTTGCGTCTCCCGTTGCGTCTCCCGCAACCCAACAATATCGCACTGGCTTTACCTGCAGTTCTCCATGATCTCTTCTTGGTATGGCCAAGACAGTAATTGCCTTTGACGTCCAGAGCACGAACGCTAAATGTACTCAGTCAGCTCGCTCTCTTAAGTCTTCAGTATAGCGGCCCTTCTTGCCGCTTTTAACTCGCGGCGTTTTTCGGCCCCTCATTCTCTTTTTTCGAGTAGTATTCTACCATCTCCAGCTCGCCTGCCCTGGTTGCAGCCTTGCTTTCAACATGTCGGGTGCAGCACTCCCGACCCGCCACACCCGCCTTCATCCCGTCCTGTACCAGGAAGGTTGCTCACTCACGTGGGGTCTCCTCCCATTTCTACCCTCCATACTACGGAAACCACGTTTTCCACGGCGGAACCCCATCATTGCCGCAGGACTGAAAGGCCGCGAGGAACCTTGTGTATACCACGATTATTGGGGTTCACTCCCCTGCCAGCGTGGCCACACCAGCGCGCCACGAGGAAGGCAGTACACAGACGAGGTCAGCGCCCCGCATATACCAGGTACCGGTACCAGGCACGAGGTACCAGGTACTGGTACCCTCCTCTAGTCGAATCGAGAAGGCCAAGGAGAAGGGGGTAAAGTATAATACGCTAATCAAAAATGTATAAGTTCGTCATATGCATTGTACCAGGTGCCGGGTACGCTGGTATATTGGTATACTGGTAAATCATCTGACCGATAAGGTCTTGGATTACCTGCTCCCACAGAAGTGATACATACAGAGATAATAAGAAGAAACCGACATACATAACCTTCGAGTACGTGAAACCGGCCAAGACCTCCGCCAGAGATCTTGATGAGATGCTCGAGCCATCTTCATGAGATCTCCATACCACGGTTGGACGAGGACGTGTCACCCATATCAGCCCCCATTGCCTCAACGCGTACTACTGGAGAAGCCTGTACCTCTTTCGATAATTTAGAAGGGAGAAAAGAAAAACGAGCTCTATATTATTCCAAAGGCCTTGTAGTAGTTAGTGTATACACTACAGGCTTGTCAAGGAACTAGTCATACTTCGTGTCTCCCCTTGCTTAGTGATAACCACGGGCTCGTGTTGGCATAATGACTAGTTTTCGTGTGTTCGACATAGACTCCTCGACTTAGATTTCGCCTTCTCAGGACACTCTATATTCTCCCACCTCTCAGCCCGTAATGGCCGACGGGAGACAGATTAGTTCAGGGTCAATCTTCGAAATATTTCGTGGGTTTTCTTATTATTTCCTCTTTCCTTTCTGCTGTGCTTTCGTGTCGAACTTCTTTTTCCCCGGCATAGTTTTTTCCTGCACCACTGAGCCCTTGGCATTCGCAAGTCACCCTTTTCGCCAAGTCGCGAGTGACCTACCTCTGCCTCTTGTCTGGTTTACACTTCGTTATATTTGCTTCCATGAGCCCGCAGAGCGAAGCGCCTTGTATCCTACCTGGTATACGATGTACCAACTACCGTAGTAGCGGGATGTATACTTGTCCTTCATGTGCATGTACGCTTGCGTGACTAGGATTCACTTCCGCAAGGACAACAAAGCCTTTGCTAACGAACTATGGAATCATGTACCTTCGGCGATACGTCGCCAGGACTCGCATTACTGCTGTACGGTGCGTGTATCAGCCAGTTTGTTGCAAGGCTTGGCTTGAACACATCGTGATAAACAAATGCACTGCGCAACGATTTTGCCAGGAAGGTATGTATGCATAATACACATGGAACGCAATGAAGCAAAGGAGCCGGTCGGTTCGGTTATGCTCTTCCACGCAGAGGTGATCCTAGCGCGCAATGTTGCGCCCCGCCAAGAATGGAGACCGCCGTCGTTATCGCCTGGCTCTGCCCTGTACCGCCCGCCGAACAGTACTCGTACCGTACTGGAGTGCTCGGTAGTGTATCCATGTTGGCGTTATATCCCAGATGATAGGGGTATGGTAACGGAGATTGCCAGGGTAAACGGCAGCATACTCCTTGCATATTGACTATTAATATTATGCGTAATCGGTATTGTTTTATGGCTATTGTACTGACTGCTGCACCTTCACCTTGGCGTACCCCGTCGCAATACAATACAGACCAGTGGGGCGTCATGCATGACGGAAAGATGGCATATCCTGGAGCCGTGGAATGCATCGACCGCCTGGCAGAAGCTGGCAAGAAGATTGTAGGTGGTTACGGACCGTACTGTAGAGCACGTTAGTCTATCGTGGTGCAGCCCGCCTGTTTGGAAATAGTCGTCCTGAATTTCCTACAGGTAGAGACCTCTGCAATTTCTGGGCGGCCGACACGGCCTTGTGGGTAAGACTTCAGTCTTGCAGCATCAATTTATTCATTATCACATTACGTTAGTCGTGCAGTACCTTCAAAGCATTATTTCGGTCATAAATCTCTGTCGTCACCGTGATATAGCGCAGCTACCAGTGATTCTGAGTAGAACGCGCTTCCAACAATCAGCGGGGGGGTACTAGGGTTATGGTGGCTTTTCCTGTGAGATCACACGGCTGCCGCGGGACACAGCGTGCCGTAGAGCTGACTTTGACCCTGTACAGACAAAAGGATGTAAGACAGTATTTTATTCCCAAGGGCGGCGTTTGGCATGCCCGTTCAGTCGATTCAGTATGTTTTTTTTTGCATTACCCTCGTGTTCGACGGCGCTAGACGACACCTCCCATTGTTCTTTATTATCGTGTTGAACTTGGCACACCGCTAGCCGGCCTCTGGCTGTGAATCATAAAGTTAGGGTCAGGGCTAGGGTTTGAAGAGCACGAGCGCCCCGCCACGCACGTGCATCGCGTTGGCCTCTCGCACAGCAACTGCGTCGCGTTTGCTCTGGTCTTTCTGGCCTGATAGACTTCGATTAACACCATTGCATACCCTGGTATGTACGGTCAGGCGGGGCGCTTGTCTGTGCTGTAAGTCGGAGCTTGTCGTTGGTTGCAGGGAAGGTTCTTCAAAGTGCCTTGTTTTCTGAACCATGGTCCGTGCTGGCCTAACATAGTACAGGTGGTATGTCGTTCAAGGCATTGACTGCACGTGTGAAGCTCGTCTCGTTGCTTTGCGCGGACGGTGTTGTGTGGCAGGTGCTGTTGAGCAATTCCTCCAAAAAGAAAAGCGCCGCCTTGCGGAATCTAGAGAGGATGGGATTTTCGATGGTGAGGACTAACATCATTGCTACAAATCCTGTATTGTTTTATGGTATAGCATTCGTTCATGATGTTGTATAAGTAGCGGGGATTTTCAGGCGAAAGCTGTTTACCCTAACCCTAACCCTAACCCTAGAGTATAGTATAGTATAGTAGAGTATAATATTGATAGTGCGACAAACACTACACTAGACTATGCCACCTCCAAACTGTGCCACGCGGCTACATAGCTCGCGCCGACCTCTGCGGCAGCCAAGCTGTGCGCAGTGCGCAGTGCGCAGTAATGGGAAACTTTACCTTTGCTTTTTTGCAGCACTAGAATGTTTACTCGGCATTACATGTTACGTGCTTGCTGATAATACAAGTATGTGTTCACCGACTGTGCTATTAATAGTGGATGTCATGCTATCATGCCCGCCGTGCGTGCGAGTCGGCGATGGCGATGGCGCGTTTGGCGAAGGGCAATATTACCTACTGTGTACTACTGTGTACCACTGTGTACTGCTGTGTACTACTGTGCACTGCCGTGGCGTCAACGGACTAGCTTTGAGGCAGATACGCATGGGCGAGTCTCGCTCAAACGGCTTTTGTCATCGAACAAGACGAAAACAAAACAAAACGGACCGAACCGACACGACACGAGACAGCACGAACCGGCACCACATGAACCGAGACCGATTAACCGAGATGAACCGAATCGTTCACCCCAGGACAGCATCCTGGATGTTGTGACGAGCGGAGAGATTGCATGGGAGGGCTTGCGTCAGAGGGAGAAAGAGCCGTTCAAGTCTCTCGGCACCAAATGCCTGGTCTTTGGCAACGGAGATGATGACCTTGAGGTGACTATTCATAGTAAGATATATAGGGAGCATACGGTATATCTCGCCGGTCAGTTGTCTAGTGTGCGGGCAACAGTCCCGCTGCACACGGAGGAGTTCGAACGACAAAACCCACTGCGACAGTAATTTCTCATGGTAAGTGCCTCCATACCGTACTGAATGCAGTGGTGGAGGTTGTTCTGAGGCTATCGGTTTTCAACTCTACAGTATTAATAGTACGGTAGTAGTGTAGTTGTATAGTACAGTTGAATCACTGAGGCGCTGAGGCAGTAAAGCATCCTTTATTTTAATTTGCCGCGCGGAGGGGGAACGCTGCCGCTTGAAATGACTACAGCCTATCGCCTTAACTACGGATTATCAATTCGCTCGTTCGGTCGATCTCGTGTCGCTTTTCTGCGCATATCTCCCTGTCGAGGGTGCTACAGGACCTATTATTTCCTGCGTACGATGTGCATGCCTTTCCCTGTACAATGTACATTTTTTCCCCTGTGCAACATACCTGTTTCCCGCGGTGCAATGTGCATGGTGCCCCCTGTAACGTATGTCGCACCTATTCTTCCATGTACAATGTACTTGTTTTTCCCTGTGCCAGGTACAATGTACAATGTACAACGTATGATTTTCCCCTAAGGGAACAACTAACGTAATACGCTGTAATATTTTCTGCTTTGCTGTGTGATTCGTGTTGTTTTCTGCTCCAGTACGTGTCAAGCTGTGACTGTGAGTTGGCGGAGGCGCAAGATGCGGATTTTATTCTCGCCAGGTAGGATGCAGTGCACTAGCTTCACAGAACCCCCCCCCCCGCCGACGAGAAATGTGGTCACTCTCCACTCCAACGGACCACCTAAACATACATGGCACAATTTTCAGTAATGCGCATTCGTTTGAGGGTGTCCTTCGTCTCGAACTCGTCCAGATGAACGGATTGATCAAGCCATGACGAGTGCGTGACACGGCATGTCCTTCTTCACGCAGCATGTTCTGCCTAATGGGCTGCTTCAAAGTTAGCAAAGTCTACTTCTGCAGTAGTAAAAGATTTTCTTCGGAGTGATACGGAGTGGTGCGTAACCATCAGAGGAAATAAGACAAAATAAGATGTCATTAAATTTTACCTCGAAGTACAGGTGGTATGAAAATATCCAAACCCAGTCGCGCGAAGAAAGGTACGGTTCCTATTGATAAGACCTATGCCAATCTGAAAGCGAAGTATCAAGAAAAGTTTGAATTTTCAAGATACCCGCCCTAAGTTTTTGAAACACGCTTCCTGTGGGCACGTTGAGAAAAGAAAATGTCCCAAACTTTTGGAAAGTCCCGAAAAAAGGTAACCTGGGGCCGATTTTGGGCCAACATCGGCTTGAGAAAAACTCAGGCGGATGTTTGGTTCGAAGCGGCGAGATTCCGAGTCCTCGACATACATCGATCGACAAAACAAAGGACTGCGTCATGAATTTTGAACGGAGTGCGCTCGTTAGGGGCTCCGACCCACCCCAGGGTCACCGTCTTCACACCATGGCCCGTGTCATGTGGCGGGAGCTGACCATACGTATGGTAAAAAAAAATGACCGCTGGTGTGCACAGAACGGAAGAGGAAAATTCTCCATCCGTCTCGATTGGCAAAAAAACGACTTTTTTTCAGGTTCGGGAGGATGCCGTAGGACGCCACCGGCAAGCTCGCCCCCTAGACCATCGATCCACCTGATATCTTTGAGGCCGTCATCTACATTCGTTGGCCTTGCCGGACACCGAGCGGGTTGACCGTGGGCTGAGTCTATGTTGAGATCGAGCGTCGATCGTCGCAGGAGCTGATTTCTTTCAGAGTGTTGACAATGTGCAACCGAGGAAAACAAATTGCGCCGCCTGCAGCGGTTGGGGGGGGGGGAAAGTCTCTTTCGTCCCACAGCAGCGGTACGAGGAAATTTTTGACTGATTTTGTAAGCAAAATGTTTTCAAGAAGATTTCTGGACTTCGCGTTTCCATTGATTGACAAAGGCCTAAGTCGAATGTTAGAGACCTACAAAAAACAAGAATTATTACAGTGGAGGGGTCCCGGTGGCTTGATGGGTAGTCCGCGCGCCTGTCAAGATCATTTTC
Source organism: Postelsia palmaeformis (assembly GCA_037834295.1). Classification (NCBI taxonomy): domain Eukaryota; class Phaeophyceae; order Laminariales; family Laminariaceae; genus Postelsia; species Postelsia palmaeformis. The sequence goes on from JBBMHQ010078487.1 coordinate 11,068, forward strand.
GGGGGTTCAAGTCCCACCGAGTGCATGCTCAGGGGATTTTTCTTCCATGAAAGATATTCATTAGCGGAAAGCGCGAGAGGGTGAGTTAGCTAAAATTCGATAAAAATCGACGAGCAGTAGGAATGCAGAACCCTATACGCGATGAAAAATAAAGGCACGTACCGGGGGGAGAAGGGTAGGCACCTGTGGCCACGATTCGCCCAGAAGGGCGTCGAGGGTAACACCTCCTACGAAATAGGCTGGAAGGTGGAAGTGATGATTTCTTTTTTAAAGAAAAAGGGGTGTCGTTTTTTTTTTTTTCCCGTGTACCCTCGCGAAACTTATTATATACTTTCTGTGGCCACTTCGGGACGCAAGTGTAGTACGCCTCCTCGCTCCTGTACGTACACTGGCACACGCATACCTGGGGCTTTGATGTAGCATATGGGAGGATTATTAGTGGCTGGCTTTCGGGTCACCCGATTTGTAAAATCATATTTTGTTTTTTTCTTGAATAATGTAAACGTAAACTGGAAAAAAGAGTCTGCAAGTTTCACGGAAGAGATGTAAGTGTGATATTTTCATCATACTGCTTGATTGATTGGTGATGTTTCTGTTGTGCTGTGTTTGCTTGTTCTCGACGGTCGCCAATACTGATGTTTCGTGTAGCGTAGTTATTGCCGTATATTCCTGCCACACCGAGAAGATTGCTGTACTGCTGCTGCTGTGTAGTTGGGTTGGGTATTGGGGTGATGGTGATCTGTTGTACTCTGTTCTGTTTGCGCTTTGTTCGCGTCAGAACTACTGTTAGGGTTGCTAATTTGTGTTTTTTGGGGCGAAAAAAGTGGTTTTTGGCCGTTCTGGGTTTGACATAATACA